>OZ037995.1:1949279-2149279 GCA_964035705.1 Porites rus
ATGAGTCAGACTTATTAACCACCAGACAATAAACATCTGAACAAAACATCTGATAAGCTGCATTTTAAAAGTAATTTCTCTTTTTATCTGAACCTACCAATACAAGAAGAAGCAGATAAATGCTATTGTGACAGCCAACTGACAGAGAAGTATGGCATAGACCTACAACATTAAATCATGAATTGTGTCAATATTTACTATGGTTTTCATGAGTGCTCCAGAGCACTCAAGCAGTGCTCCAGAGCACTCCAGCTGAAGCAAAAAGTTTAATCAGATGGTTGACAAAAAAATCCGAAGACAATTAGTTTAGGGTTAGATTAGGTGATCAGTTCTTAAACTTGAAAGAAATCTCAGCAGAATCGAATGGCAGTGTCAAAGTTCATATATATTTATATATATTCGACAACCCAAAAACCAGCGGCTGGCAGTGGCCCCTTTGCAAGCTGACATCCAAACTTACCGTAAATCCTCTATTAAGCCCCCCCTTATTTTCACCCCCCCTCTCTATTAAGCTCTCATGTCGTTATGTCCAAGTCATCACGTTGCTATTATGTTGTTATACCTATGTTCACACTACAAACAGAAGGACATAACACCCTGCTAATGTCGCTTTGTCATTTAATGTGGCATGTGTAAACCAGTCTTTGGGGATATACCCTATTTATATGAGACAAACGTGAATATATCTTTCTACCTTAACACTTTTCTCAGGACAATTTTTTGTCTCCATATTCCAAGAAGTACAATCATCTAGTAGCCAATGGCCTAACCTGTGAAAACAGCTGTCTCTCATCACTCCTTGCCGCTGGGGACATAATTTTTTGCCAGGAGGGACATCTGCGTTTACATAATTAATCTAGCAGTCATGGAGTTCCAAGTGAAAATTTGTTCGATTTTATGTTTCTCCTGGTCGATTATGGTAAAGTTTTGTGTCCTTCTGCAAAGAAGCTCCAGCAAAACTGAAATGCTTCTTTTACAAAGAATATATTCCATGAATATTGACTGTTTTGTAGTAGAAAAGACAAGAGAAGACAAGACGTTTATTATCATAATATAGTACAATTTCTTGGCACACAGTTAACAACAAAAAAAAAACGCTTGTTGAGGTGTGCCAAATTAGTTCCTTTACAAATCAGATATTACAGATAATAAGTAAAAAAAGCAAAGAAAATGAAAAGAGGAAATATGTGTAATAAATTCAAAAGTAAGAAAGATAATTGTTTAATGCAACCTGTGAAAGAAGTTCGCGATTTTATTTCTCATGTTATCATGGTTGCATCAAGGTAATCATCTTTGTCTTTTAATATTTCAAGGAACACACTGATTAACTTTTGTTTAAACACTTTTTTGATGCATCTGTCATTCTACCTGGAATCTCATTCCATAATTTAGCACCAAAAATTGGAACGGCTTGTCTTAGTTTTTTGACCGTTGTTTGTACATTAATCGCTAAAACAATAATAACTACTATGTTGACCAATCAGAGCTCCTGACCAGATTTTGGGCAGATTTTACGCCATCAGTGTGGAAATAGAGAATACTTCATGGAAAGTGCTGGCGTACGGTATTTACGCACGAGTTGTTGACGTATCAGAAATCGAACGAGTGAGCGCAGCGAACGAGTAAGATTTCTGATACGTCAACAACTCGTGCGTAAATACCGTACAAAGCACTTTCCATGTGGTATTGTGTTTATTATATACATACTGAGACCTTCATCATTTTGGCGGCCTTTTTATTTTAAATCTTTCAAAAATGCTAAAATTTGCCGCTACACACTTACCGCAAAATGACAACGAAAACGAAGTATCAGCTTTTTAGTAAAAACGTTTGTTAAAAACATAAATGACAGTAAGGATATGAGGTAATCCAAGAACTACAAGTAATCTTAACTGTTTGTTCTCAATGCACAACTAAAAATGAGTGAATTCAAGTAAAATGGCCGGTTTCAATATAAGCTTAAGCTTAAATGAAAGGCAAAGTAGCTCCGACAAAAAGCACAACAAAAGCTTACGTCTCGTTCTGTTTATCCCTTTCCGTTGTTGTTTCGCCGGCTCTCTATCGTTTTCTTTATCGACAGTGAAGCAAACGAAACTATTCCACTCCATTTCCGAAATATTTTTCCCTTTTTTAGAGAGAAAAACTCTTTGAGTGAAACTTTTCTCGTTGAATGTGTGCGAAGCGGCGCTGCAAGCTGCAATAAAAGGCGGGAATTTTGGCGCGAAACTCACACACCTCTGTGGCTTCTGATTGGACGTATCATTTTTCTCACACGTGAAAAAACATGGTTCGCGATTCTGATTGGACGTATCATTTTTTTCACGTGTGAAAACCATCGTTCGCTCCTCTGATTGGCTAGAACTAATTTGCGTACGAAAATTTACGACATAGCTTTTTGGTGAGTATTTCTCAGTATGTATATAATAATTTCTTTTCCTGAGGTGCAGACGTCCCTGCTGGTGAAGCGGTGAGGATAGAGGAGATATGGCTGTTTTCAAAGACTTTACCAATGGCCCGTTCATATTTTTATTTTAGAAAAATTTGTTTATTCTTTTGGATCACATTAGCCTGTTCATTTTCATCGGGCCTTTTCAAGCTTTAAGTTATAAAAAACATTTTTATGCCCTGAATAGCTATCCTACTTAAGTTGTAACCAGGTTGTAGACAATGAAATAATTATTACACTGCATATTTACGAGGAAACAAAGATCAACGAAAAGATTATTGGTTCTCTAGGTACGTTCTCATCTTTAAAATTTATCCAGCATCTTATCATTGTTTTGATAAACGGTAATACTTCAACCTTCAGAATGACTTAGCTGCAAACTTAGACCAAAGTATAGGCTCTGAATATAAGATGAGACTTTCTTCATTTCACTTTAAGGAGAACTAAAGACTTGAAATTGAAACTTAAATCAAATGAACTTCCTGGTACGAAAATAAATCATATTAACGCTGAAAACAGGTCACCTCACAGCTCAAGATTGAGCAGGTGAAAACGACAATTTTGTTCCTAGCTCAGCTGTTTTGAAATTCAAATTCAAGATAAAGCTTACCTTTCGGATGAATCCTGCAAAAGAGAGAAAACATAGCCACTCAGTAATAATATGAGACGAAAATAATTATTGTCCGTCGAAGACGTTGACAGCGTTAATGGATAATTTACCTGCGCGGATAGAAACATCGCTAAAAGCCATCGTGTTGTCAAAAGGGCCATAATCGGCGCCATGTTTGTTCGCCTCCGGGTCGTAATACATTTTGGCTAGATCCCTTTACTTCCCTACAAAAATGCAGAGGCTTGTTGATAAGAACTTCTTTTCAACGATAGACAAAAAAATATTTCGCACAAAGCGAATAACCCGTTCTTGTTTTAATTCGCAAATCGTGCGGGACCTTTCCGGGAAAACGACCGCCAAATTATAACCTGACGTCATCTGTACGGTGATTGGATGAGAAAGTGGCCAGACTGGTATCGAGTGTGAAGTACACAAAACACAATTAAAAATTTGAGACTAACTTATATTACTCGTTTATATGAATGCGAAGAAATCAAGTGAACCCTTTATTAATTCAAAAAACCTTATGTTTCCTGTTAAAAGGGTGCCCATTTTCTAAAGTCGACTATTTCGGGCAAAGGGCCTCCTCCAAATTTCAAAAGTCATATGGTCTGAATCGCAGTTTCAGGACACAAAAAACTGAAAAAACAAAGACAAACAAACAACAGCAACAACAACAACAACAAAAACAGTTTTTTCTAATCGAGAAGTTGCTGTTATATTTGTAATGTATTGTCATTTTGTAGTATGTTGCCCAGTATCCCGACCCATTTGTTCAGTTTAACATTGCAATAACTTACCCTCGTTAGTTCCAAGAGCTCTGAAATTTGGCGCAGAGAAAATCTCTTTAGTCCTTAATATGACGAAAGACAGTTCAACTTTTTTCTTTGTTTCCATCGCGAAATTAACATTTTTGCAGAGCTCCTATGTTGCCCAGTATCCGGACAGCTGGTCCAGTATCAGGACACAAAAATAACAACGTAATTGTACATAAATTTCGACAGGCAAGCGACTTATAAGCTTCTCTTACACTTGCAAAGTAGTCTGGCAATCGATTCCAAAAATATAACCTAGCATCGTGAAATAAAACATAACAGATCACTGGGGTATGGTGGGGAACGCGAGCGGCTGTTAGATGGTGTAATTCTTACTTCCTTGCCTAGGAACTTTTTCACTGATTTAAGGAAGGGATCCGTGGACATACCGAAGCCGCGATTAGCCAATCTGCAGACGACTGTTTTTCTTCATTTTTTATCTAAAAAAAAGGTTGGGTAAGGGGACCTCAATCCGGCGGTTAAAGGTCACTCTCCTATTTAGTCTGACCTGCAGTGTTGATTTCTTCATGCTCAGTCCCCACAATAAACCTGCTTTCTAGCACTAATTCCTCCTTCTCTCACATCTCTTAATCCCTTTGTGACATTTTTCAGACCGTTGCAACCCCATTCTAGCAGTCACAACCGGGGAAAGTATGAGAATTCCAGGTTCAACGCCGAGCACACGAAATCAAGTCGCCTCTGAATGAGTGAAGAAATTTCCCGTACGGCGTTGAGTAGAATTACATTTTATGACTATATCATATATCCTAAGCTTTAATTATAGTGCAAAAAAATAAACAATCTGTATCTGAAATCTAATACTATTCAGTTTCTATTTCTAATTTGTGAGACTCCTAAAGACGAAAGTTAATACTCTTCGTTTCGAGATACCATTCCCCTGGTTAGAAACAAAGACAAGTTGCGATTTTCTCATGTTTATCATAGCCTGAGAACACTTCTCAAAGCAAAGTACGACTGCAACGTTTCCTACAGCCTCTCATACAACGCTCCCCCCCCCCCCCCCCAACCCCGAAAAAAAAAATACTTTCATAGGAAAAATCAACAATCACCGGCATCCACCGAACAGTACATAAACGGGGACATCTTGCGGCGCGTGATACGTGATCCATTACATAACTCATATTTTTAACTGCATGGATAGGACTCCATGACCTTAGTGAAAGCATGATTGAGATGATCTTTATTTCAACCTACAAAAAATTAATCTTTTATCTGAGAAGTGCCGCACATGCCGTGCGGTACGAAACTAACTAGTACATTGTCGACCCTACCGCTTACGGGTTTGGTCATGCGCGTGTAAGCTCTCTTGATCACTCTCCTCTACATGGGCAGAAGAGCTCTGGTTCGAGATGGTAACTAGTGATAAAATGCTAAGTCGGATCTTATGTTGATATCAGATCACCTAGATTATAACGCTCTGGTCCCTCTATTAAGCACTCTGCCGATAGGCGTGAATACATATCAACTTGTAAAAATAATCTTATTTCACTTATAACTACGCGTGAAATTTCTTCAATTTGATTGGCTTATAGAGTAGTGGTATTTCAGCTTAATAGGCCACTTGCACTAAGAGGTCACGTGACCAATGCTTCCTTTAAACAATGAGTTGGAATCTTGCTGATGCCAAAAATTGACAGAGCACATAAAAATTAGCTTACACCCGAAGTTTGAGAGGAAACGCATTTAAGGGAGATATTTTATGGCACTCTGATTTTTCAACAAAGTAGTATGATTTGTATTGGCCGCCATGTTGGAGGGCATACTCTTGCCCTCCAATATGGCGGCCAAAACTACTTTTTGCTTATATCTTGTTGAACGTTTGATAGTTACGCTCAGATTTGCTGTAAACGTTACCACATCATTTTTTCAACATCCTCCTTGAAGTTTAAGTGGAAAGCTTGTGTTTAGAAAGAAGTAATTCATAATTTTTAAAATAACATTTTGGTCACGTGACCAGCGAGGAACTTACTCATTTTAAGAAAATGGTGCGGGTTTGAAAAACTAAATCACTATTATTTTGTTTAAGATATGACCCACTAATCGTTTTTTGAAGGCAAAATCATGTAACTTTCATTTTCATGAAAACTATGTCACATTACCTCATAGTGCAAATGGCCTATTTGAAATACCTAAATGTGAAAATTACAAAACCTTTGCGGGTAGTAGTATAAACAAATAATGGCATGATTTGTACATGATATTTGGTATAAATACCACTCTTGACATTTCAAAATTGCCTTAAATTACGTATAACAATTTCGAAATATCTCTCGTGGTATTTATGCCAAATATCACTACAAATCATGCTATTACCTATACAAATTAAACTTGAAAAACTTCGGCCAAGCCTTTCCCCTTTATGCCTCTTGCCTAATTCTGCTTTCTAGTATTCACGTGATATTAAAGCCGTCCTGTTTGGCGTTCCAGGAAATTTAAATTCTAACTGAGAAAAATCACTCTACTTTCGGTGATATGACTGTGCGCATGCGTGAGATACTGACCAGGCCGTAGGTTTTAAGCCGTGGGTTGGTGGCGGTGTGTCACTTGTTTTAAGGCTAGTTTTAGGTTCGATTCCCAGCTCAACTAACAATCAGTGTATTAAAATATATAAGGAACACGTACTGCTATTGTTGTTGTATCTACCAATGGATAGACCACCTAGTCCTCTCCGATAAAGGACGAAAAACCGCAGATACAGTCTCACAGCTCTATTGCGGTACTGTTCGAAAAGTGTTGGTTGTGGGGGAAGGGTTTTGTAGACCACGGTAGTGTGATCAACCTTCAAACAAGCCTGTTTCGGGCTTCAAGATAGTAATCTTCAGAGTTCGTGAAAAATAATGAGAAAAACGCACGGGGGCAGGGGCTGGGGAAAGGTAAATCCCCGGGGGAAGATCATGCGCGTCCTATTTTCCCTTTGTGTTCTCAACGTCCCTACTAAATGAGAGCCTGGCACAGGCTAACTTTGAAAACATGTGAGCGTCTATGTATGTGTACTGCAATTGTGTACTGCTGCTGCAGGTCCACAACAGCTCTAAAGCTGTCCTACACATGACGTGTTTTTTTATGAAAATGAACCATTAAGGACACAAAAGGTAGGTGTTTTAGCGAGTAATCAGCAAAACTTAACTTCCGTGACACTGAGTTTAATGATATCGAACATTCCGCTGGCTGAGTATTCTTTGTTCTTAAAACGCGCCTCGCCAAAGACGCGTATTTTTTACCCCAAACAACCTGCGAGAGCTCCTCATTTCGAAATTCGAAGGTTGATTTTTTAAGTGTTATGATCGAAATGCTCGTTGACATGCATCTCAAAGTCTCGTTGACTAAAGCTTTCTGGAAAAAAGCGATCGCAAACGGGACATATTTTGCCTCGAGGTAAGCCAGCACCGACGAAATCTTCTTCCTCTTCAATAACCTCGATATCACTCTCTCCTGTCCAGGTGCTATCAGATACGCCAGTTGCCATGGGAGCCGTCCTACCCGGAGTCGAAGGAGATGCAATGGTTTCGCGTGTAATTAATCTCGGATTATACATCGCACCACTGGAAAACTCCAACTTTGCCTTTGCCTTAGAGTTTCGTAATCTGTCCAACTCCGTCTCTTGAACCGGAATACTTAAAGGTGCGTCGTCATCGAAAACGCGCTCGAAGTTCTCTTCTCCCGTTCCTTGCCCCTGGGACATGGATAGTACTCCACCTACAGCTCCCTGGGAACTTTCGTTTTCCCCTGGGGAGCCAGAAGCTTCTTGAGGCTTCGAGGAAGTGACTAACTGTGTAAAATCTTTGGTGATTTTCTCCGTTAAGTCTACCAATGTGCGCAAGCTTTTGTTTTGCCTATCCACATGTTGTTTGGCTTGTTTCACTTCTGCTGCTTGCGTCCTTACAGCAGCTAAGAGTGATTCAGCTTTAGCTGAACTCGTCTGCTTTGGTCTCCATTCATTTTTGTCCACACTCGCTTGTTTTTCTGCTAAGTCTGATAAACCTGCGACAAAGATAAATGCGGTTTAGGAAAAATGAAGTACAGCACTACTGAAACAAAAAATAATTAGGTAATTACACCGGTTGATTCAGACGGTCGAACTTAACATGTGCCGAACCTAATTCGTGGCGAAAACAAATATCATCCTTACTTCTTTAAATAGGGAAATAAACTGAAAAAAAATAAAAATTCACCAAGCCTGAAAATTCTTGTTTTGATTTTAGTGTGATTTGTGTTCTGTTATGGCAAGGAGTGAGCTGATGAGATCATGGATCTTATTATATAGACACGAGTGATTTACTGGAAAATATACGTAAAATTCATAAAAACTACATCCGGGACCAGAGTGGTTTATTTTCCATAATCTCACACGTGAGTTTATCGATAACGTAATTTCGGTAACATTCCTTCGAAATTTGTTGGTGTCTTGTGTCTTTTGAATTTTACTTACACATTTTTCAAATTTTTGCTTATATTTTGCCATTGTAGAACCCTATTCAGCTCAGTGTTATTTCTCAAGATTATTGTAACCAATGTCTTATATTGCTGTACTGTAAATCTGAGCTTTCACAATTACTTTTTGGCGAATAAAAATCTATTATTTTATGGATGTCTTTTTGTCTATATAATAAAAAGAACATTACACGGTGGCGCGAAGATATGAATTTTATCTTCTCGTTGCAAAAACAATATTTTACTCACTCGCTGCGCTCGTTCGTAAAATATTGTTTTGCCACTCGAAAATAAAATTCATATCTTCGCGCCACCGTGTAATATCCTCTATATATTGACATTTGGACAAAATAAAGTGACGCCATAAATTTTAAAATACAGTAAGATTTCCTTATGGATAAGAAGAAAAGCAACTTTTAGAAGACCGTTTTAAGCTGTCCAGTTTCAGTCTAAAAATCTACAACGAGAATGCTGGTAAAGTCGTTACGCTTCTGCGAGTTCTGTCCGGCGCGAAAACCCATTATATAGCTAATCAGAAGCGCGTTTGTATTGAAAAATACGTTAACCTAATTTATGAATTAGGATTGGCACATTTGAAGTTCGCCGTACTATGAATTGAAGTCCACCTTTTGCCGTTCTATTCGACAAGCTCAGTCGAATAGAACGGCAGAGTCGACCCAAATACAAAAGTGTCGTTCCTAATTGATTCCGCCATACGTCGAACTTAACATGTGCCGAACCTAACAATTAGGTTTGGCACATGTAAAGTTCGACGTTTGAACAGTGCGGGTCTAACAACTCACGGAGTGCATTTTCAAGACGTACCTTGCTTTGTACCTTCAGCTCTAGCCTTCTCCTGTTTGGTATATCTTAAATTCTGCTCCATCGCTTCTTTGAATACTTTATAAAACCTAGCCAATTCGTCAGCTTGGTCCTGTATTTTTTTCTTAAGTTGAATAATCTCTGCTTGCATCTTTTTAGTTTCAGTTTCTCCCTCCTCGTTTTTCATCTGCAACCCCTCAGTTTCCGTCGTCGTATCCTCAAAATGGGTTCCTTTAAATTTCACTACGATATTCCCATCCGATTTCTCTTCCATCCACTTTTTCAGGTAATCTCTTTCTGTTAGAATAATAAACAACTTTTCCTTATCTTCTATTACTTCTAGTCCTAAAGTCTGCAACTCCTTGATAATAGTTTTATATTTTTTGGTTTCTGAGCCTTTTTCTTCTTCTGAGGTTGAGCCAGGACGTGAGGCATTACCTTCAATCTGGGTAAGAAAAAAGAAATAAAGATTCATTTTATTCACATCCTCTAAATGAGGGCTGGTGTCTGACGCTTTGTCAGTGATTGCAGCGATTATGTGCACTAAAAAGCTTCTCCACGATCGTTAAGACTGCTTGCAGTGGTATCAGGCAGATTCGCCCGAAGGCAGTTAGCTCATATTAAGTCGATTCGCCCGAAGTGTATTTGTCGTTCTTTAAGCCTTTAAAAAAGTAATAAGCATGGAAAGACAGTGACTCCTAGGTTAATTAAAATAAAATCTCGGAGAAGTTTTATATTCACCACGTTGTAGTGTGTTGTATGTCATCGGGCGAATCGACTGAAGTCCTGCTGAACGCCGCCGGGCGAATCGACTTTCGGGCGAAACGACGGCAATTCCTTGCAGTCCGCCATTTCTCTCAGATCCGTCGAGTTCTTAGACTGCGAGCGCGTAAGGACCAAAAACATTTTTAGCCAAAAATGCCAACCACTGGCTAAATGAATAATAAATAAGCGCCCACCCCTTCGCACAAGTACGCTGCCCTTAACAACCCTCCTTACTGATCAATCACCATACTCACTTACGACGACTATACTCCTTACTCTTTATCTGTTTTATGAAGTGTCTACTGAGGTTCTTTAACATTCTACAGAATATGATATTAGCAAAGGTTGTGAGACAGGGTCTAAGGTTTATTGCGCTTATCCTTAAAGGGCATGTCAAGGTATTCGCCATCCTTTTAAAAAGCTAAAACTTGTCTTCAAATCAATTAATGGTTTAGGCATCGAAACTGTTTGCTTTTGTCTGTTGCAACTTTTCAAGTTTTCACGGTATGCCTGCAAAATTCACCAAATATTATGACAGCCATTGTTCCCTGATGAAATAAGTTTGATATCTTCTTCATAACACTACAGGAGCATTTTGCGTAACGGGTCAAGTCACGCGAAACTCATCTCGCCCGAAGTTATGTCGCTCGAAACCACAGTCATGTCGCTCGAAATTTTTAGTCAAGTCGCCCGAAATTTTAAAAAGAGTGTTTATGTAATATATCTCGTTCTTTAAGCGATAATGAGACAAAACAAGTGGGATAATTGTGTAATAAAGTCTCGTTCTTTTTAAGCAATGATATGGTGAGACGAAACATGCGCAATGAATGTGTATCATATCCCGTTTTTTATGTGATGAAGAGGCGAAACAAGCGAGATGAATGTGTAACATATATCCTTCTTTTAGCCATGATGAAACTGCCTGCATAACAGGCGCGTTTTATGAGCGCGGCATTTTGGGCAAAGCGAGAGACCCGGGGAGGAGAAAAATAAAGCGCCTGTTACCAGTCCATTGTTCTGGCTCTTCCCACGTTCACCATATGAACGTTGCGTTCCAATTGGTTAATTCCCGGCGTAGTCAATCGATAAAAATCGGTATCGATGAAAATCGTTCGCAATCAAATGATTTTTATTGACTGATATCGAAAATGGGTGAAAATGGATACATTAAATTGCTGTGTCAAATCGATATTATCGTTTTTTCATGATTTTAACGATCTTAACGAAAGTCCGCCGATGTTATTCTGTTGAATAGGTTCGATAGTACACTGACCTGAGAAAACACATCCACGAGTAACAACTGATCAACAAATATGAAAATGAGAAATGTGGAAACTATTACACGCACAAGTTTCTCTCTAAAACCCTATACCGGGTATTTGTACATAGTAACAAAAACAGTTCGATTTGATTACAGTCAGTTCTCGTAGACAAGTATCACGAGAAATACATTAGTTCTCAGATAACGAAATTCAGACATTCCCTAGAGTTGAAGGGATGTCTGAAATTTCCCTAGATAGATTTTCACTGTTTTCCGTTATCAATCGATAAAAATCACTTGATTGCGAACGATATTTATCGATTTCGTTTTTATCTATTGATTACTCCGGGATATAACTACACCCGGAACTGCTGCACCAACTTTATTTGAAAGAGCGGCAGATCTAAATCGAGAAAAAACTGGGCGCCTATAAACCTGGCCAATCTCGGCCATCAGAAGAAGATAAGGCTTTTTTTAAAGATTTTTTTTAAAAAAGTGATATTTGTGGTTTGTTTGATCCTTCGACTCTCACTGAATTGCGACTCAACTGTCAACAAATTTACTTTTGGCATTAAATCAGTTTTCATTATTGGATGAACAGATGAACAGATGTATCTTCCGATATAAATCGATAAAATCGGTGAAATCAAGATAAATCGATAAACGAAACGAGTGTGTCATCGATATTTACCGATTGAGCGTTACAATCCACATCAATCAAATCAGATTTACTGATTTGTATCGAATGACTACTCCGGGTTATATTGATGACGCGTTGTTCTGGCGAGATTCTGGCATGTTTGTCTGGAACAAAATAGCCGTCACGCAAGTCATGTTCTTTGGACGCTGCTGTTCGAGAAGCTCTTCGCTTATTTCCAAATGTTCCAGAAATAAAGGAAAAATATTAAGATGTTAGGATGTTGCTGGGAATGATAAAATGGTGAGATGACCCTGGGGCGGGTACTTCCTTATAAGAGGCTAATTGGGATGAGCCGCTGGATGGGGTCGCATTTTCTATAGAGTTACTACAATGGGGTCGCACATTTTCTGATTTTTGGGGTAAAACAGTCCTTCACTAAGTTGGGATCGCGAAAATTACATATCTGCCCAAAAGTGACTAAGATGGGGTCTATAATTGGCCACAGAATAGACTATAATGGGGTAGGGGCTCTGAGAGGCCACCGGCACATACCCAGCCAAAATTTACCAAAGTACCTCCCCCAGGTAAGATGACTTTTGAGCGACATTTTGTTTATGGGGCCCACAGGCATTGAGTAGTGACTTAACCAAAGACTTGACCTAAAACAGCAATATCCACGTGGTATATCCCCTTTAAGCACAAACATTTAGCTCCAGGAATTTTGAATAAGTCTTTTCTAAGCAATTACGTGTGCCTTAAAAGGTTACACTGTGAGTGCACAAATACCTTTGGAAGACCCTCTTGTGTCATTCTTAAATTCTCCTTTAGCTCTTGTATAATCTTCTTCAATTGTTCATTTTCACCATGCTTTTCGTTGAAAGCAATATAGCTTTTCTGTACGAGGTTATGCAGTTCATCTCTCTCTTGGTAAACTCTGCTGTGTGACCCCCTTCTCTCTCTCACTTTCATCTTTGTCTGTAATTCAGTAAACTGTTGTACCACCTCTGTATAACGTTTCTTAAGACTTTTGAATGCTGATTGATCAGATGATGTACATTCAAGAAATGGACAGTAAAGTTAGTTATAAGTTTAATAAGATCAGTAAATCAAGGCTTGAAATAATTTTGCCGTTGGCACTGGTAAAGTTGTCTGGTCAAGCCTGTTTTGCTCGGACACAAACCCTTTTTGGCTAGACAAGTATCTATTACTCATCAAATCTCTACATATTTTAATAAAATTAAATTTTCCATTTGATAAGCATACGTAAACATCAGAGATTTGTGTCCAGTCATCTAGGGATTTGGCTGAATAAAGTCTACTTTTGACCAGACATTGTCTGTTGACCGGCCTTTATTCCAAGCCCTGTAAATGCTCTGACCAAAGAGAGCTGCATAAAGTTATTACAAGCAGTACATGTGCATGAGCTCAGACTATGTTTGGCTGTAGCTTTTGTAAATGTCCAATAGCTTGCAACATCACATCTCCACTTTCATTGAACTAAACTGAGTTTGTCCTCAACTAACCCAGGTGAAAATTTTTTATCACACATAACTACAATTAACACAATATTCATATTTTCCTGTCATTCTGGGTTCCCTCATAAAACAGTGCATCCTTTTCAAAATTTTCTTGCAGTTCTCCCTCCCCCATCCTATACAAAGTTGAAACTCAGAAAAAATTCTGGATACATGCGTCCAACGTTGTTTGTGGGGTGAGGGGAGGGATTGGACCTGTGTGAATTGGAAAATGCCTCAGAAATGCTAAAGTGTCCCAAGACTTTTGTCCATGATTGTAGGTATGTGCAACGGCGGGCAAGTTGATCTCACTATTATTTGCAGTGTGAGTAAGAACATGTTGAGTTAATGGCGTTTTTAACTGAACATGTAGTAAGTGATGTGACCATAAAGGAATTGGGAAGAATAACAATAATCATTACGTGTAATTTGACAACCATCCAAGCAGAATAAAAAAAAACATGCTTTGTCATCAAAACATCAGATTGAAAGACTGGAAGGTTAGAAACTGAAAGACAACTGAGGGCATCTTGCTGTTTTCATTCATGAAACTTCACTCAGTTTTTTTTATTCACCAGAAACACGAGTTGAATAGTGGTGACCAACTTGCCATGCATGTTTAAACACAGTTTCTCTTTGATAATAGCAGGATACATGTACCTTTTCAATGATACATGAACTGACTGATAGACTAAAGCAACTCAGGATTGTCATTAAGCTTTCAAGTTGCCGGGTAAATACAACAAGTAGGCAGGGAATCAAAAAGCTAGGGATTTCGTTTGGTTCTATTTTTCTTCTATTTTTCTATGAAAGCAGCCAGGGGCCACATTCATAATAGCTGGGGGAAATCCCTGGTCCCCACACCTCTTAATGACAGCCCTTGGAACTACAGTCATTAACTTGCTCGGACTTCTGTCGTCAAATATTTCTTTAATTAAAGAATGCAGTCTTACGTTTGGTGAAATAAAAGCAGGTGTCAGTCATTTGTGATGCTGTACGTATTGCCTTCAGGTTCCAGTTGTTCAAAGGTGGACAACGTTATTATTCAGAGGAAAACGAAATTGGTTTCCCCTGATATTTATTCACTGGATAGTGGTATCCAACATTTGAACAACTGAGACCAAGTTGGGTGATAATGCTTATTGGGTAAACCTAAGATGGAGGCAACCCTTTGGTGCATTTTTTTCAAAACATAGAAGTACATCCCTTATCACTTTACCCCAGAACTGGGGTAAAGTTTTAATATCTTTACCTTCCCTAAGAGCAACATGAGCTTCCCGACTAGGAACTGGATCATTTCCATTGCCTTCTTCTCCTGGAAAATCAAACACATCGCCATCCATGTTTGAAATACAACAAAGAGATGTTTCCCTTGCTTCAATATATCCTTTTCTTTCCAATAGTTCTCAACAGTGTCTCAGAAACTTCCGCTCTTCAGACGTATTTACGGGACATATGAGTTGCCAAACCTGACTCAAACCTGACTTTTCACAGTTCATTGCAAATAAAAATAACGTGAAAATAACGTACAACTACGTAGATGTACGTGGATGATGTACTCCTCTTGCAGTATTTCAGATCATCGAACTCTTTTTCTCCATCCAAGAAATGAGTCGACTTTTTAAGCAAACTTCTAAACATGCGTCTAAAGCCACTTCCGCTTAACTGGAACTCCTAAGGAAAATGAAACTCCTACGCGAGCCTGCGCCTGGGCAAGATAGTCGCGATCGCTGGCCATGAGATGGTAGTTCTGAAGTCGTGAACGAGTCACCAGTGGTCACGGTCGTTACGTATTAATTGCAACGCCTTACCGGGGTTCTTTTGTACTGTATTGTGCATAAATTTGTTCATTCTTTGTTCTGTGCTTTTGTTGTGCAGTAGTAGATTGCGTTGCAAAATAGCAGCACAGTTGGGTTCAAAACGATCGCCATCCCCAATCGTCTGCAAATGGATCTAAACGTAAGTGCAATGTGCTTTATCTTTAACTGGTGCGATTTCGGCGTGATTGTCATCCGCATGCAAAGACGAACTTTAATAGCTCCTTTGATTCACCAGCTTTTAACGCGATAATCTTGCTAGAAATATCAGTTAAGAAGGATCGTTATATAAAAACAAATATCCAGCTTTATACGATCTTTAACTTTTGGTGTTTTATAACGGACAATTAACAATTATTCTTTGAAATCAAGACGTCTATTTTTGGTTTGGTGCCCCCGGGCCCTGGCCTTTGACCTCACTTTAAAACTTTTTCAAAAATACAGCGAAAACTGCTTTTACACTACTTTTATCATCCACGTGCACATGTTTTTGGATTAAAATAGCAACTTATCAGGAGAAAACGACTCAAACGAACGTCTTGCGAGTTAACATAATGCATGTTACAACCTCGTGCAAGTTGTATTACGCAAGCATATATTGGCACTCATTCTTTATGGGCATATAGGGTGTGCGTTCTCAGCTCGTTTATGCAGGGACGCAGATTTCCTTGCTTTTTTTAAATATTGTTTTATTTCTTTTCCTGGACTTTCTCGATACAATTTTAAAAATAACTTAAGGAGCTGTTTTGTTAATTCTTTGGTGCTACAGTTTTAAGCTTGTTTAAAGAGGTGACAACGCTTTGTCTGCAGGCTATGAGATGGACAGTGTAGGCATGGCAGCCTCGTTTGAATACATCTTTCTGGATTTGAGATTCTGTTGTCTATAGGCTTCATATTAAAGAAAACAGGCTTTGCATTTTAAATTAGATCACTTGACTTTACACAAGCATTTAAACCTTAAGATTTTATCTACATAGAAAAAAGAAGTAAACAAACAAATCAACGCAAATCTTTAGAAATAAACTACCAACAACAGTAGATTTTGTTGATCAACAGTACTTTCTCCAACTATAATAGCTATAAAAATATTAGCTCGACATTTGATGTGAGGGATAATAAAGTGTTTTTATGTGTATCTTCCACAAATCCATCATATTCAGAATGTCTTTGATTTATTTAAGGGTACCAACTCATCATCAGCCTCACAGTTTGTGAGTAACAATCACTTAAAACAGATGGATGATGACGTTCTCTTTCACATTGGAATCAGAGTTGGTGATCTTGACATTAAAAAAGTATTTGGTGATGTTAAGGTAAAGGTATTTTTTTCCTTAAGAGGTACTATTGTTTCTTTAAATGGACAGTCATTATGTCACAAATCCCTTATAAAGGACTTTACTTTCAAGTTTTTTTTGATGCACATTTTTCTGTTAATGATCCTCCTGTACTGGAATCTTCTTCTTTCAACCCCTCCAATTGGACTGTACCCTAATAATCTCTCAATCTTAAGATTACTATTGTACAACTCCTGTCGAAATTTGCACCAGTAGAATTTTTCACTTCTCTGCTTGTGCATTTCAACTGTCACACCGCCACACCACACTCCTCTCTATGCAGAGGGGGGTATACTTGAAGAAAAATGGATGGGTTTGTTCTGTTAATGCCTTGGCAGCCCTGTCCCATCTCATACTCAGACCACAAGTGAAACGATTGTTTTATAGTTTGGATAGTTTTCTCCAAATTACATTTTACATAGTTAAAAATGATCTTATCTTAAGGGCAGCATGATATACACCAGATCTTTTAATTAACTAAACCATTCATTTTAATGACCCCATCTCAAACGAAAATGATCAAAGAGGATAAATGATAAATAATAATAATTTTAATAATAAAAAGAAAAAAAAAACCTTTGTTTACCCTCGGCAGTATTTACAGCACTGATGATAGTGGCTGGACGGGCCAAGCAAATTCCTGAAACAAATACTTTAAATGACACTTAACAGTGTGGTTAAGAATCCCAACTGGCCAGAGGCAAACCAGTTGGTTATTTACAAACGTGGCTTAGGATTTGCACTCGGGACTGCTATGAACAAATCCAGCTAGCGGTAGTAAGGCCGGGTGGGACTTGCGATTCGAAGGAGTTTAAGTGCTGCACCATGCTGCCTCTAGCCCTGTCACACGGGTGTACGCTTCCAGGGGTTTAATTTTCTGATACGCCATTCCTGTTTCAGTTTGTGTGCATGGGAGGTAGCACAAGTCGCATTAAAGAATTTGCTAAGTTTATACAGAATGAACTTAAAGATTACTTGAAAGCAGATCAAGAACCGTGCAACCTGTCAAAGTCTGACCGCTATGTCTTGTACAAAGTTGGACCAGTTTTAGCTGTAAATGTAAGTCACTCTAGATAGCATCTAGCATTTTCCATGCAGCCGTTGAGTTTATGAAACATCAGCTTGGCATCTCGACTTGCCTTTATAACAGTCCTGACTAACTGTGCTTCATGTATTTTTCTGTCTGATTTCTTTTATTGTATTCTGACCCACAAAGCATGGCATTGGAGTTCCCTCTTTGATGGTTATCATGCATGAAACTCTCAAACTGTTGCATTATGCAGAAGCTCAAGACGTCAGGTTCTTTCGTATTGGCACATCAGGAGGCCTAGGTATGACGTTGTTATCATTAATTTACTCCACATACTTCTGTTTTGAAAAATGTTTCTGGGTGTTGTGTTCAGTATGAAATGTTGTCTTGTTCCTCGAAGGGTTTTATTTCTTTCGTGGTAGATGCTTTCGCCCAGGCTTATTGTTCACATGTAAAGAGGACAAATACGGTTGTCCTCTTATCTGCGACATTGCCATTTACCATTTACCTCTCTCCTAGGGTGTGGGGGGGTGGGGTGTTGGGGAGGCTGGAAGTGTACCATTTACATTATGTCAGGTGCTGTAAGCGATATTGGGTGCATTGGTCAGTCTCTTCTGTTTTTTCCCCAAGGTTTGGAGCCTGGAACAGTTGTCATAACAACACGTGCAGTCAACGCTCTTTTGGAACCATTCAGTGAGCAGGTACTGTGACTAGATACAAAATTGCTGCTCTTAGAGCGGTTTTCGTTTGAGTGTCGTAAAACCAAAACCAAAGTAATTACTCTGGCCAATCACATAGGACACAGACAATACATTGAACCAATCAAAACTCGAAGTAATTACATGTGGCTGACGCAAAGCGCGGGAAAATGCATGCGAGCGCGTCACAATTGGCTTTGGTTTTACTTCTGATTGGATGAAAATGTGGCGCGAATCTTTTAAGCCAATCGCATCGTGTAGAAAGTGCAAAACCAATTACTTTTCGACACTCAAATGAAAACCGCTCTATGAAATTTAAAAAGCGGGCATTTGCTCACATTTGGCTCCAACTCAAAGCAAAGGGTATAAGTGTTCAAATCAGTGTAAATGTATTGAAGTTAAAAATGTAATATTGTATACTTTATATTGGAAGTGCATGGTCTAGTTAAGTTTACAGGGCCTCCACCCTACTCAAAGAATATCAGACAAGTAATACAACATCCAAAAACCCTCAGGGGGTGAATCAAACCCAGGGCTGCTGGAATGTGAATCCCATGGGTTTAACATCTCCTTGTTTGTCAGGGGCACCCAACGGCAACTTTCGGGAAAATATCTGTTCGGAAGACGATTTGAGAACTAGAATTTTCGGATCATTTGTTGTAAAATTTCTTGCTTGCCTGCCTCTCCTAGGATTTTCGAACATCTACAAAATGGTATAATTACCCATTTTAAACGGATATTTACCCTAAAAAAGGCCACCTAAAATTTTCGGGAGCCTTTTCCTGGCTGAAATTTTCGAAAAGGTAAGTTTTGATCCCTATAATTTTCGGATCACTAGACTTTCAGCTAGGAAATCCGAACAGATGAAAAATTTTTAGGGGATAAAAATATGCCTATATCTACCGTTTAAATACTAAAATACGTTCAACAATGCTATGTTAAGTGGTTTTGAACTATATCCTCGTTGGGTGCCCCTGGTTTGTACCCTTCTTTATATGGAAATTCCATTGATATTAACTCTAACGTGGATCTAGCCGCAACCATAAAAAGATAAAGAGAAAGTTGAAGACAGAGCGGGTCGATTTTCAACTCGATTTTTCGTGGTTATTCAATTTGCCTCCATGTATTGTAGTAACTTTCCATTAACTGCATGGGCTATTTCTGCCTTTTTCATTATTACCATTCAACAAGGGCTATTTTAACCACTCTTATTGGCCTGAAACTATACCGTTCACAGTCCTCAGCCCTGGGACAGGGGACGGTTTGAAGGGAGGCTCACCGTCTTTCTCCTTACTGCTTCTTTTGGTCCTTTTCTCGTACATCATTACTATTTCTTACCAAATAAACTTGCATTGACACTGTCGTTTTTTGTTGTTGTTCAGGTGATCTTGGGGAAGGTGGTGAGATTTCCAACCCCGCTGGATGAACAGCTTCAGAAAGAGTTATTAGATTGCAGTGGTGATATATTGACAGCTGTAGGTGATACAATGTGCACACATGACTTTTATGAAGGTGAGCTGAAAGGGAGGCATTTATAGACCGTGAGCGGTCGTCCTTCTTTGCTCAATGCCACTAGCCCCGCTCTCGTTTCTCGCGGCTTCTCACCCCTTGCAAGAAAGAAAAATAAGAGACTGCCTGCTGTCTAAGGCTATGTAAATCATACCGGATAGCTGGCTTCTCTTCACACTGACTAAAATTGTTGTGGCGGCGCGGTTTCTGTAACGGAGCGAAGCTGCACCGTGCCCATCTCTAAAGCGGAGAGTCGCATGTGTTCATACTATACCTAAGGCATTCATTGATCAGGGGCATGCTTACCATTTACACAAACTACCTGCGTGGAAATCTTGTAATTTAAAGTGGTGGGATAGCCTGCGAAAACATCCGTTTATCCTCGCTCTTCGCCGCTGGGGACGTTTCGCGCAGAGGAACGTCGGTGAAGAGCGAGGAGACAGCTTAGGAGAAACGGATGTTTTCGCAGGCTGGTGGTGGGAGAACAAACCGCCACAAAGTATATCCAAATTTGCCGAACAGACTAGAAAGACTTAGAAAATTGCGTCGCCTCAAATCACAGCCCATATTTTCTGAACCTTCCACAACGGAATGTCGCGAACCATTTGATTTTCCAACAGGAATTTCCAGAGTTTTCCCCTGTAAATGGTAAGTACCCCAGATTCACAAACCATCGTACAAAGTAATTTGTAATACATATTTATATCCGCGTCAGGACCAAAACATGTCAAAACAAAAACCAATACTGAAAACAAAGCAAGTACGAGGTCCGGGCAATCTGCGCGCCATGGGAAAAAATAAAGTTTTGTGAAAGTGTACATATAAGAAAAATGTTTCTTGCTTGGTTCCCTATGCGTATGTGAGGTATTTCTGCTGGAATATTTACAGAGGTTGTTTACCATTTATAAAAAAAACAAATCCGGAAATTTTGGTTTGGAATTTTCGGTCGGTAAGAACGGTACGTGTCCTTTACCATTTGCCTAAAATTTCCTGATTGTCGCGCCGCGTGGATGTTACTGTACAACTTGAAAATGGTACGAAACTCAAGAAATTTGTAAATGGTAAGCGAATTTCCATTCGGAAAGTCCCAATCGGGAAAACGGGACTACCTTTTCAGAATTTCCGTTTGTTCCTGGAATTTTCCAGTGCGACGAACCAAAAAAACGTTTACCATTTACATCCCAACCGGAATTTCCGGGAATTTGTGGTAAATGGTAAACAACCAGAATTACGGAGTCTTGGTCGACTTTCAGTGATTAAGGCACTCCTTTACGGCTTAGGGTTAAGCACTCATTTTACGGATTAGGATTACAGACTAGGGTTAAGCGCTGATTAGGGTTAAACACTCATTTACAACGGTTAGCTTTCGGTTATTTCTTCCGTAATACTGCTTTTTCGATTTTCTTTGTAATTTCGTTCGCATGGCGTGCTAAGTATGATATAGTGAGTACAGCAGTTTGTACATGGTTCGATTTTAAACAGGGGCACCCAAGGTGAATTTTCGGAAAATATCTGTTCGGAAGACGATTTGAGATCTAGAATTTTCGGAACATTTGTTGTAAAATGTCTGCATGGCTTGCCTGCCTCTCCTAGGATTTTAAAACATATAAAAAATGGTAAAATTGCCCATTTTAAACGGTTTTTTCACGCTAAAAAGGTCACCTAGAATTTTCGGGAGCCTTTTATCTGGCTTAAATTTTCGAAAAGGTAAGTTTCGATCCCTAAAATTTTCAGATCACTAGACTTTCAGCTAGGAAATCCGAACAGATGCAAAATTTTTAGGAGATAAAAATATGTCTATCTCTACCGTTTAAATACTAAAATACGTCTATCAGTGCTATGTTTAAGTAGTTTTGAACTATATTCTCGTTGGGTGCCCAGGGCTGTTCTAAAGCCGTTGCGGAGAGGTTATGAGGGAGTTTAAGATACCAAGACCGCGAAGCCGGTACAGGAACGTGTCACTTAACAAGTGTTTTTGTGTTCTTTCAAAATTTGTATCACGATTATTCCTAATTTCCTACTTTTCCAAATGTAGGTGAACTCTTCCAGAGTTGAATTCTTAAGAACCACAATTTAGAGAGAGAAAGGGAAATTATAGTTATCGTTTGTTTGCTTGCACCTAAAACGTAAAGTTAAGAAATTTCGCGTTGTAGTTGTGAAGTGATGGCAACGAAATGTACTCAAAAGTAGTCTGGCTCTCGTTCCATTTTTAGCGAGGCTAAAACCGAAAATCCCGTTCCTCGTCGTTCCTCGGTCTTTCTTTTTGGTTTGTGGCTTAAAGAAAGAGGAATAGTACTGTTGAAACGCACTTGTTTCTTTTTTTGGCTTAAAGAACGTGGAATGTTATACTTTTTCCCAGCGCTTGTTTCGCTCTAGGGCTTATAGAACGAGGAATATTTGATTTGGAGCTGGCTTGTTTTGGTTTACGGCTTATAGAACGAGGAATATTATTGTTGGAGCGTACTTGCTCTGCTTTATGGCTTATATAACGAGGAATTTACGACCGTATCAATCAAGCATACGGACCGTTTCGAACCGTAACACACTGTGCCCTGATATAATAATGAGATGAACGCTTCGTATGTACTCGGAATATAGACTGTTAGCAATGCTGACGGTTTGTACGGGGCGTACGTTCCGTCATCTGCTCTTAACGGTCCGTAACAGTGCGGCAGTAGGGAGCTTTATCATCGACGACGGCAACGGCAGCGAAAACGTCGGTTTTCAAATGAATTCCCGTTTTTTCAATCTTTGTCGCGTTTTTTCCAATTTGCTGAAAATGGCAAGTGTGGGCGAATTTCCCTGGAGTTGATTTCTTGAGGACCGCACTCAAGTTTAGAGAGAGAGAAAGAGTTTCGTCGTCGCTTGTTTACGTCCTCCATAAAAACTTGCAATTTTCACGTCGTAGTCGTGCAAGGACGGTAAAGAAATGTACAAAAAAGCGTGATGCACGTGCAAAGTTGTTGTTTTGCGTAATAAACCTATTGCTTTTTTGACGTCCTGGTTGCCGTCGCCGTCGTCGTTGCTAAAGCTCCCTAGTACTGGACATGACTGGAGGCGACCAAGCAACCAAGCTTTCCGCCTTTATATTCTCCTCCCGGTTTCGTCGCTTTCTAGCTTTTCCCTCCATTGCTCCTCCCAAACAAAACCGCCAGCAACACAGGCTAATCAAACCCTCCATGCTAACTACAATTCTAAAATCAGATTTTCCTCATTAACTGTCCTTCAGGTCAGGGAAGGTTAGATGGAGCCTTCTGCGACTACACACTGGACGACAAACTCAAATTCCTGCAAAAAATCCATGATGCTGGTGTGCGCAACATTGAGATGGAGAGTGCTTCCTTTGCGGCGATGTGTAATCGCGCAAATGTGTCGGCTGCCGTCTTGTGTGTCACTCTTTTGGACCGATTAAAAGGCGATCAAGTCACTCTAACCAAAGAACAGCACGAGGATATGCAAATGAGACCAGCCAGGCTTGTAGCCAAGTACATAAAGAAGACCTTGGAACAGACCAATGGAGACAAGAGTCCCTCGCCCAAAAGAAAAAGCTAGAAGGCTGATTGATGGAGCTTAAGATCCCAAGCAGTTTAGTTGTACAGTTTCTGGACCAATCTAAAGCAGAGATAGAACTTTCGGCGACTATTGCCGCCCTGATCACTATGTAACCACGCAGACTCGGGGTGGTTGCGTGACACGCGCAAAAAAGGGCGGGAAGGGAGAGAAAAGCTAGCCTGCGAGTCCGCAGCGCTCTGGCACCAGAGCGCCTCGGAGAGCTTGCTCGCAAGCTAGAGAAAAGCGAGAAACAGAGAGAGCCCTTTCCTACTCTCCCCAGTACCCTCTCCGTCTTTCCTCCTTTCCTCTTCCCCCTTCAGACGACTTGCTCTAGTTTGGTCCAGAGACTAAAATTTGATTTTTTAAAAATTGTTAATTCCTGGACAGATTTTGTTTGCGCGACACACACAAGGCGACTTGTTGCATGTCTTTTGAAGAGTCGTTTATTGGCGTCCTTTGTTCGATTTTCTTGATTCGAGAAGTTCGGGAATAAATTTTATTTTCACGCAGAAGAAAATTTTGTGTAAAGATAACGTAATCTGATTGTCCAGTACTGTAACGTACTAGGGAAAACACAGATTTTAATAATTTTGTGCAACGAATAACATATATAATTATTTATTAAGGTTTAGTAGGTTGTTGATAGCGCTATCTACCGGATAAATCACTATCCATTGTTTAACGCAATGAGTTTCCCAAGGCTTTTCCATTGGATAATGATTTTTCCAATGGTTATCGTTACTCTGGTCTCCCACGCAGCCGTTTTTTTCACGTCACGCAACGTTCCTCTCCAAAGAAAGAGAGGAGACCCTTGCGTTCGAGACTAAAACGGCTGCATGCCGTGGGAGGCTAGCGTTATCCATCTTTTGAACAAATGGAGTGTGGTATTTAATTGCGGGCAATTTTTTAGAGAATATTTGGGTGTGAATAATGAAATATGTGGCAAATATTTTTTCATTTTTGACTGTATTTGTATGTGTAACGGTGGGTAGTCTAAATCGCCCGCTTTGGTAAATAAAAATAAATAAAAGAATAAATAAATAAAATGAGGGTTGGAAAGACTGGCTTATTTTCTCCATAACTTAATGAACAACAATAATTTCTTTTCTCTCGGAAGAAATGACTTGAAAAAAATGGCCTGATACTATATACTGTGCTCGTATCCAAACGAAACGATTGGTCTTCGCACGAGAAGGACCCTCTGTAACATTCCATTCTCGACCTTGGTGTAACCCTGGTGCTTGCAATACTGATATCACTCATGCGTAGAAGAGCGTTAGGGTCAGGAATGACAAAGAGAATGACAACACTCTCCGATTGCGCATGCTTGTAATAGCGCGTATTTATAGCAATCAGATCTATCCTAGAGCTCTTCTACGCGTGACTGCCACGGACAGAAGAGGTGTCAGAACCATACGCACTGGGGTCGAGACTGGATTTATGGGGGAATCTTTTTTTGCGTCCATTAGGCCTTTGGCAGCTGGTCATTTACATGGTTCAAAACCCCCATGCTGGAGAGCAAAAGAGTCATTGGGAGAAGATAAAGGAGATTACCATATTAACGATGTAAGTCTTTTGCTTGGCTTGAGTCGGTGCGTTTCTTGCTCTCCAGCAAGGCGGTTTTGTACCACGGCAACGTGACGTAACGACTTATGTATTGTTTACACACTTGGTCACACGACAATCTTGAGTAAAAATTTTATTCACGTTTCGTTTCGCCTTTTTTTACTCCATATTGTAGGTGGAAAAACCTAGCAACATATTTACAGCTTAAGCCTGGTTTTCATATGTCGGAAAAATCCCAGGCGATCGGGGATTTAACTTTTTGCCGACAGTGCAATATTTTGCCGATATAACGGACATTGTCTCAGAGACGCCATGTTTATCTGTGATAGGGGGACTGGAGCCCAGCAATTTAGAGGATTGGTAATGAGCGAAATCCATCGCCGACGTCCCCGACGGTACAAATTTGAGTTTTCATTAGTCAGGAATAATCGCCGACCATCGCAGAAATCTGGGACGCGTCGGAAAAATAGAATCACTCCCGATTCTCCAGATTAGTACCCGACCATTCCAGACGATCGGGGATATCTACAATTTCGAGTTTTCAATAGTCGGTAAAATCTGGGACGGTCCGGAAACAATAAAATCCCCGACTGTCTGTGATTTTCCCGAAATATGAAAACCAGTCTTAAATGATGGTTAACAAAGTCCCATAAAAACACTTCAAATAATCAATTTAATTGATGCATGAACTAACTATTTCATAGATAGTTACGAAAAACAAATAAGGAAAAGTCCACTCCTTTTAACGTCTAATTTGAAAAGGTGTTTTTTTTGGCTATACTGAAAGTCAATCGTTACCTAGATTTGTTACTAACAGTGAAATTCTTGGAACAAGAGAAAATCGAAGTACAGGGGCAGCATTCTGCTGTTGATTTTTACCAACATAACATAATACTATATCGCGGATGAGAATAACATTTTTCGGGAGCACAATCTCATTCATTTGTGGCGGAGTTCATTTACTTCAATGAAATAATCCTCTCTAAACAAGGCCCCACTTTGCGTTTAATTTATCTGTTTTACGCGTTTATTTTTATGTTTTGGTCAATTTGGTGGACAGTTCCTAGTGTTAAACGTGTCTAAATTTCGTGACACAGTTACTTTAATACGGGTTCACATTACAGACGTTGACTGTAGTGATATTTTCAGTAGCTAACTAACACGCATGTACACTCGCTTCCGGAATCAATCCAGTTATGATGCATCTAGCACCTTCAGGCTGCATTCTGCTCCATTTAATTATTATTATCATTAATTTTGTTTTTCTACTATACTCTCTATACTATTGTACACTGGAAACAGTAACAAAATGGATATGTCCTGCTCGTGTTATCATCTTCAGCATATACCAGGTTACGTTTCTTTATGAAGTTGTCGGTTGTTTGATGATTATCGACAGGAAACTGCTCCACTACTGCTGTAGTAAACCTTGATTGTTCAGATTCTTTAGAGCATTGATCACAATCTCTTGCAGATACTGATGTAAAAAATTCAATAAAATCCAACATGAATGTAATAGTTCATGAAAATTCTTGATGTAAATTAATTTTTTAAGATACAGGGCCCCTATGGAGACCAGCCTTAGAGCTGAATGGGCTACCCTGTGTAAATAAAGTTTTACTTTACTTTACTTTACTTTACTTAACAAGGTAAATTGGAAATTGCTAGAATCACTAACCTGAGGTTTACAGTACTCTTCCAGCCAGCTAAAAATACAGGCAGAGAGGGTCTCAAAGTTAGTTACAGTCACAGATGCATTGAAGGACAGGAACTGTGTTTCCATGATCTGTCGGAACTGATGAGAGAGACAAATTTGTTTAAAAAAATAAACATTGTGCCATCCTTCAATAAAAAATCCCATGGTGTGATCATTCAAATGAAATAACTGTGGCAGGACTTTCACATGTTACTACTTATATACCCGGGGGGGAGGGGGGGGGCACTTTAGGAATTTCTGGGTGGGGATGTGCCGCTGGGAGCCTGGAACCCTTAACCTTTACCAGAGCTAGTTCAGCTGAATTTTGCTACCCTATACTAGAGTAAACTCCCCAAATCCCCCTATCCTAGAGTAGCTTTGTACCTAGTCTAGATAAAATCTTCAACCAACTGATCAGTTTCCTGAAAAATGATACCCTATACTAGAGTAAACTCCCCAAATCCCCCTATCCTAGAGTAGCTTTGTACCTAGTCTAGATAAAATCTTCAACCAACTGATCAGTTTCCTGAAAAATGATACCCTATTCTAGAGCCAAACGCTCTGATTTATATACCCTATCCTAGAGTAAACTGCTTGAAAACCATACCCTTCACAGCGGCACATACCTATATAGCCCATATATGGCAGTACCCCCCCCCCCCCCCCGGGCTTATATAGTACTTGTATGTAGCTCTAGGTCCCAGTTCAAACGTCACATTTCTCATGTGCCAAATCTAATGCAAATGTGCAAGAACAAGGGATTTTCCTCAGTAGTATTAAATTCGGCACATGAGAAATGCGACGCTTGAACCGGGGTTAACTTTTGAGTTTGTAGACAAAATGCTCTGGTGTGACCATTCAAGTGAAACCTCTCCAGCAGGACTTTTGCATAGTACTATTTGCTTTTCAGCATTTTGCCATAATTGAAATTATTTCTTCTTGAATCATTTTCTACAATCTGGGATCTGAAATGGCTTACATGTAAGTAAATGGACCATAACTCCCTTCAAAATACTTACCACACTAAATTTGGCCTGGTCTGGAACTTGCTTTTGCCCCTGTGCTGGCTAAATATAGAAAAACAAAAGGTTCAGTGGTCAGAATTTCACACACAAAATGATATCCTGCGAATACAGTTTGCTCTCTGTGTTCTCCTAGCTGTGGACATTTTGAGAGAGAAAGACGTAGGAAAGACATCTCCCTTTTGGCCTCAAACGGTCCATACTGATGATCAGATGTAATTTTAAATCAATGCTTACGTATTTAATCTGTAGGTCACAGTGTTCCAGACATACATCATTTTGGGCAAGTTTCTGTTTTCCTTATTGATAATCATAAAAGTTTTAGGTCTGTTGTGAATTTGGTGAGGGCAAAACTGAAATGCCTCTTGTCAAGCACTAATTTTATTACATATTCCTAAGAAACGAGGGTTTCTTGGTAGATTCAGCACCATGTACCAAGGTGACCTTTTGTCTATCATTTTGTAAACAATAGCTCAGAGTCATGACTATAATAATACTACATCTCAACCAATCAGAGATCTTGATCATGAATAAGTAAACATGAACAGAGAATGGTCCAGTTGTATTTGGAAGTCTACAGTATTCACAAACAGTCTCTTAACAAATGAAAAATGCATTTTTCTCTATATAGTCAGTCAGCCTTGCACACTTTACAGTCTATTACAACAATCCATTTACCTGGTTTTGATGGGCCTTGGCAATTTGCTCATAATTTCTATAAATAAAGGAAACTAAAGTGAGTACCATAGTTTAACTTACATAAGTCCAATCCCTTGAATGAGTGTAATTTCATTTATATTAGATATCTTGAGGATAATGATTATCATTGTCACATGAAATGTGTTCCAACAATGACAACATTATTTACCCATGGTAAAAGAATCATCTGGCAAGAAGGAAAATATTTATTAATTAAAAGAAAAAAATTGTTTGACAGATTCTGTCAACATCAACCTTGTTGTGCCATTAATAATTCCTTTTCCCTAATGGCTAAGGTTCAAAATTATCCACATTGGTAACACTAACACTTAAAGTAGAAACCACAAAAGATAATGAAATTGATAGCTTTGAAAGCACAGAGTGGCTACGCCGTCCTCTGTATTTTACTTTCATGTTCCCAGTAAGCCTTAGAAAACAGCCAACATTTCATGAGGCCATCACTGGGTTTCCTGTGAATGATGGCAGCCTCTCTACCCACTGGAATTTCTGCACTTGTTACTCAGTCATTTGGTGGACAAAACAAGTGGTAGCCTTGCAAAATGTTCGCTGTTTTCTCACGCTATTTTCATGTTGACTAAAGTATTAAGTTATTATGAAAGGCACAACATACACTGTTGTCTTACGTCTTCATGATTTTTAGAGCCATGACTTCCTTCCTCAGTGCTTCTAACTCTTCTTCCTGTTTTTTCTTCTGCTGGTGCAGGAATATGATGTACTCAATCGCTGCAGGGAAGGACAACAGTAGTAAACATACAGTCACAACGTGCAAAGATTGGAAAGTCATGTCTGATAGCCTAGGGTTGGTGGATTTTGCCATCAGGCTAGTACTTTGTTGTTAACTTGCCCATCAGGAAAGGGAAGCTTTTGAGGTGAATTCACAAGGCAGAAATACCACAAGACAAACGTTTAAGTTCCTAATAATTTCATGTGGATTGAATGCTGTTTTTCAAGCTGAACTCACTATATGAAATACATGTAATAATTTTTATTATTACATCATTACAATAACAATTGTCAATATCAAGATGAATAAAGCAGGTGATATTACTTAGCTAGTGGTGTAATTAATAAATAATAACCTGAAGGGCAAGCTATAGTTCTGATTTGCAGCATTGTTTGTTTGTAAGTGACCGAGGTGCAACCTGTGTTAAACTATTGACTGGGGTGCAACTGAAAAGCAAAAAAGACTCCCTAATTTTTTAACCTGATCTTTCCCGACTGTTATAACAATTTCTACTGACATTTTTTCCGGGTCTTTTGCAGAACATGAATAAGTATCATCCTTGCTTTCATTTTCAATCTCGTAACATTTTACATGGGATCTGGTTCTGTTATGACATTTGGAGCAATACACATGATTTATATATTCTTGTGGCATACTGGTTAGTTAGTATGGTACTCATGTAACTCTTAGTGTAACTTTTGAAAATTCGCCAAGAGATCAGGGCAGAAAAGGGGAAATGAAAAGAGACACCTTGTGCTGCTTACATTTCTGTAAAATAATGGCTTTGCTCAACTTCTGCATGGCTGGTGCAGTGTTTGGTTGGTGACAAGTTGGTACAATCGTTTGAAGGTCGTCATATCCTTTCTACAAATTAATGAAAGAAAACAAACAATAATTATTGTGGCTACATCTACACTGTAGTAATTATTCATGTGACATCAAACTCAAGACTTTGAGAAACTGAAAGAAACTTCTACAAGAAGTGTAGATTTTTAATTTACCTCTTTGGGGTGACCCCGCCCAGGCTCTTCCAAACTCAAACAAGTATTGCAGTGTTTTCTGGGGCAGTTGTTTTGAAATTTGTTAAACCTACAAGAATTAGTTATGATAACCACTTACTCTAATGGCATCCCGTCGTTTTTGTTCAGCCGCACTGTGTGCAAAACGCCTCTGTTCTTTAGCAACAAAGACATCATTTTCTTCATCTTGAGAATCCACTAAAACATACATGGATAACAACATTATTTACTAAAAGAAGTTTGCATCTCTCAATATAAATCTTTCCATTCTTGGGAAGATATGACCATCACAAATTGTTCAGAAGTGGATGGAGATTTCGGCATTGATGAAGAATAGTCTAGCAACACTTATGCATTGTTCCCATTGCACTGCAAAGCTGCAAGCAAAGCTTTTTTCAAAGATAACTATGAACAAACTATGATTTTGGTTGATATACCAAAAATCCTTTATTAAGCCCCCCCCTCAAATAACCCCCCAACCTTCTCATTAATTCCCTACAGCTTGACACATGATCTGAACATAGGGGTGCCACACTAGTGGTGGCCAAAACAGTCGAAGCCTGAAACCCTGCCTGTGCCTCCCAGACACAACCAAGATGTGAGGATGTGGCCTACAATGTACACATTGCTTACCAAACTGTGCTCTTGATGAATCTTCATCAGGGCTAGCTGGCTCAGACTTGACATCTGTATTTTCACCTAAAACAGAAAAAGAGTAACTCCTCTATGTACATAACAGTCACTTAATACTTTGGACAGTGCTGTAAGATCCACAGCCTGTGTCGCAGATGTACATGTAATCTAACCCCAGTTAGGCAAGTCTGCGAAGTAGTGCCAATATCTTTGTTACACAGTTGGGGGAACAGAAGAAGGATTTTGGTGCTGTTTCACAGATGGACTTAACCAGAAGATTAGCTCTGTCTCTGGTGCAGGCTATAGGATTCAATGATTGCAAAATTTCACAATAGTTCAAGCAAAATCAAGCAAAGAATGTTTTTCTCCTTAATACTACAAGATAACTCATAGTTTGTGTGTACACACTTTAAACCACCTCATTCTAAAAACAAAGACTTGAACAACACAACTCACCTGCTTCATAAAGTTGATCACTGCATGAAGGAAGTAAGGAGACAAGCTAAAGACAAGAAAGATAACGCCTTAAGCTTTGAAGGAAAAGTTCTGAAAGGTTATTACATAACGCCTTACGCCAATGGAGCACAAAAAAGCAAGGTAAGTAATATATAATGTATTACGGTAAAGTAATTAACAAATATGACAACTTTTCTTTAACTATATTCTTGTAGATCACAAAAATAACATACCGGTAATACAAAGTTCAAATTTCAAGTCAAGGCTAACAGACCAAGGAAAATTGTGGTCTATCTGAAATTTTTATTGTAAAATTTAAAGTTTTCAATGCCCATTTCTGGCAAAATTTCTAGGGAACGTTGAGAGTGAGAGAAAGAGAAAATAATTGTTTTATCATTTCCTCTTCCCATGCTTTATAGCTAGTGAATAGTTGAATCCAGAAGTCATGTCAAAGTCAGTGGAATATGATTGTCCAAGTGAAATAGTCCTGAAAATGACTCTTGTTGACATATTGTCAAAAGACTGAGGGGCATTTTGATAACCTGGGCCCAGTTGCTTGAAGGCCGAATAGCGCTAACCCAGGGTTAAGTTTTAATCCGGGTTTCTTTTTTTTCTCGCATAATTTTCTCTATTCCTTTTGGAGCATCCAGTCATCAAATTGTTGACAAAAAGAATTAACATGAATTTTCCTTTTAAGCTTTCATAACTGAATTCAAATTTCGCTCTAACCCTGGGTTAACTTAACCCTGCTTTGAACAACCCGGCCCTGTGTGGTAGTCAACTTCAGAGTCTAAGTTGTTTGTATCTTGTCCATTGATGGTATTAAACTCGTTTTGACATTACCTGGATGATCATATTCCACATGTAGTTATCCCAGTTCCGCTGAGTCTGGATATAGACGAAGTTCCACTTATTATTATTATTTTTTCATGACAACTGAAAACTCGCATATCCAGCTCAGTATTAATTCAGGACTATATTTTTCGTAAACATGCGCACTGCAGCCCCATAAACCCCCCAAAATAAAACATTGTCTGTCAATTTTAATATAGTAACATACTGATCAAGAGAAGAATATTATTCAAAAATGCGAAGGGAGCTAAAAGCCTGTCATGTTTACATCACATGATGATTACACATGTATGGTTGTAATGAAGCTAAACTAAAGCAAAATAGGAGACAAAAAAAGACATATCATAATATTTTCAGGACAAATAAACAGTAAATTCTTTGCTTACGGTTTATATACGACAGATTGAGATAACCCTGAGTAAAACTGCGATAATTTTTTACCTGATGTTCGCCACCCCAATCTTCTCCTTCGTCCGCCATCTTGAAAGGGATGTTGTCGTTCCGGAAGTCCCGGATTATGAAGGTTCTCAAGGAGTTGTGGGAGGATGAAGCTCCTCCTAGAACATTTCCAGATTTGGTAATAAAAGCGTCCAAGAGCTGTTTCGGGAAGTTGTAGTGGGTGTACAGCGTTAGCTTCGATCGTCGTATTAAATTGAAGGAGAACTACGGTGCTTCAGTCTTTCAAAATGAATCCTCCGTGTGCACGCTGTAAGAAAACGGTCTACCCGATGGAAAAACTTAACTGTCTTGACAAGGTGTGTTGGCTCGCTGTGAACATATGAGATCCATTACATGCGCGTGCAAGTAACGCTCATGTACTTACTGTCCGAATCTAACATATATACGTTTTTGTTATTTTTTGTCAAAGTATTGGCACAAGGGTTGTTTTACTTGCGAGGTTTGCAACATGACTTTAACAATGAAGAATTACAAGGGATACAACAAATTGCCTTACTGCAATCCGTAAGTTTAAACTTAAATATTTTAAGTGCTGCATATTTATACTCTCTTTCTATTCATCCATGCTTTGTCTATCTGAATGTCGTTATTTATGCTTTTATATATTTTTCAATTTTAATCTAAATAATTGCTGAGACCCCTGTGTCTCTAGAAGGTTAGTCTTGCGTGTACTGCGCGCTGACAGCCCAAGATCCTTACATTATTTTCTTCCAGTTACTCGAAATGCATGTTCTCAGTTTCCAGAAACCAAGCAAGATGTTTTTCATCCTTTCTTCTTCGATTAAACCGAAACAGCTCCGGAATCTGTATGCATTGATTTATATTTCTTTTGTATGTCTCTGTTTAGTTAACCTAATAATTCTTCCGAATCGATTCTGCTTGCAGGCACGTTTTAGAATGTCTCAACGCATTCTGGAATGTAATTTAATGACCGCGTGCTAAAATATCTGTCAGCCAAATAATTTTTACTTTATTTTATACTGCTGAAAGCAACTCCCAAAACTGAGGTTATGCCATAAATTGGAAGCTATAAGTGCACTAAAGCTAATTATGTTGTACGGCGTGTGTACACAAGATATTGCAGCTGTAGTTTTCTTGTGTTACGTACGGGTTTGCTTCAGTCAACCGTCACACCCTTTACATCTTAGAATTTAACGATCAGCCTGTAACAAAGGTTAAAGGTAATTCTTACGGATCGCATAGAAAATACCAAGAAATTCCTATTATCTTTTAGTTACTGTTCCCACTACTATCTCAGCAAAAGTTTAACTTGTCCAACTGTAATGTTTACATAAAGTTTGCGAGAAATGCTTTTGATGTCTCACACACGTTAGTGAAATGTTATGTCTGGACCATTCATCGTAAATAAATAAATACTCACTAAACGTGGAATAAGTGTCTGGATGAATAGGCTGTGCGTACATTTACGTATTAAAACTATTTTGTTCATGTCACTTGAGACTTTTTTTACTTACAAATTCATAAAATTATGATGTATTGTACAAAATATTTAACAGTTAGCATTTTGTCCTATGTTTATGTCTTCTGTAAGGAAGTAATGTTTTGGGTTTACCTCGCTGTAAAAAGCTGTGAAGTTTTTCTTTGTTTTCTAGCTGTTATTTTCCTTGGTTCTTATGTGTTGACTTCCTTGCACTCATTTTTTCACATCACCCATGAGTTTCACAGGTTTTTACACCAAGGATGAGCCAATGGTTTGTTATCCATGCAGATGAAGCAGAACCCAGGAAGTGGTCCAGATCCTTAAATCTTTTTCTAGTGGTACCCTGGTTCTCCAGCCTCTCTCTTTTTCCCCCAATACCTTGTTGATAATGATGATGATAATGATAATGATAATAATAATAATATTAATAATAATAATAATAATAATAATAAATAATAATAATAATAATAATTCCTTTATTTACCCTCAGCAGTATTTATAGCTCTTATTCTAGTGGGGCTGAGCAAATGACAAACAAATAATTCAAATCAAACATAACAGTGTTAAGAATCTGAACTAGCTGGATGCAAGCCAGCTAGCAGTTAGGGACAGTTAGGGATTTCTTTTGGTTTCACTTCAGCTGTGAAAGCCCAATCCAGCTCTTGGTATTTAGAGAGTGAAGTGTGGCATGAAGCCAGAGAGTGGGAAAAAATAAGAAAGATAGAGAGGAGTATCACAACTCCCCCACCCCCCTTCCCCTTGCCGTTTTTCTTTCTCATGGATGTTGGCACTATCCCCACAATCTGAATGACTGGAATAGGGTTTGAAAATCTATACCAGAGAACCTTCTCACATGCTCTTATATTTCTAACATATACATTATATGTTGCTTATTTTAGGCATTATCCAACTACAAAATTCACAGCAGTGGCTGATACCCCAGAAAATAAAAGGCTGGCAGCAAACACCAAGAAGCAAAGTAACGTAAGTCCTGTTTTTTTTATTTTGCTCTAATTTAATACTATCTGTTCATTATTTCCCTGAGTCCTCTCTGTTCTCATTAATTTGTGCATTGGGCAGGAGAAAACATAATTTCAAAATGGCTGAAGTTCTTGCTTGCATTTCTGTAACCAGAAAGAGAGGAGGGCTGTCATTTAGATTTCAAGTTGCCAGTTAAATTCAACAAGTAGGCAGTAAATTAAACAGTTAGGGATTTCTTTTGGTTTTATTTTCCTACTATTTTCATATGAAAGTAGCCAGGGTCACTTTCTTGTTAGACAGGTAATCCCCAGCCCCTGGCCCCTAATGACAGCTATGAGAGAGGTTGAATAGCCCCCAGCATAACCCCACCCTGGAGTATCCAGGGGCTATTCTTCTGTATCTCCTGACCAGTCCAGCATGTTTAAGCTTACCAGAGACTGGAGTGTCCCAGCTGGCTTAGCTCCTAGGCTCATTTAAATATGCAAGGCTTATGACCACAAGTTTTACAAAAATAAAAAGAGATCACTGTATTTGCAGGCTAGGCTGCACTACAAGAAAAATTGATAGGAGCCTGGTACTCTGAACCTGTGAAGTCCAGGATGTCTAGCATACATGGCATTTTTTTTTAAACTGAGTTTTGGTAGTTGCTCAAAACGAAAAGTAAGGCACCAGCAATGTTCTCCTTATCAGGCAGTAACCGGTAAAATTTACTGCCTGAAGCAACACTTCTTACCGTCTGGAACTGCTTGAAGGTTTACTAAAATTAGATAAGTAGTTTTAATTTAAAAATATGCAAGTGGCATGATCCGATCAAGGAAATGAATGAATACAGTGGAACCCCGCTATAACGATGTGTCACGGTACCGAAAAAAATGTTCGTTATACCGGGGTCTTCGTTATAGCGAAGACCCCGTTATAACGAATTATCCGGTCAACAACAGAAATATTCGTTATAGCGGGGTAATTTAAAATTACCAATTTTTTAATTTTTTAACGAAGACTAGTGAGCAGCACAAAGGAAGACTTCTTGTAGTTGTAAGCTTTTTCGTTTATTTCCGACGCGTTTCGTCTCTTACTGAGACTTCTTCAGGGAATGAATACAACTAGCAAAGAACAGCATATATAACACGTTGTGTGCGTAAGTAAAACTTCCGGTGGAAGTGAATAATAACTTAACTATGCTGTAAACGGGCGTTGCAAGAAACGCCTTGATACATATGTTATTGCGTGTTGCTATATTTGTTTGGGGGCCATACGATTAGCTAATCGTATGGCCCCCAAACAAATATAGCAACACTGTTGACTGTTGATCTGTACAGCGTTTTATCTTCTGTCGCGTGTTGAGAAAACCGGAATAAAGCAAGCTGTGAATTCTACTCTACGCTCAAATCTGTCGTTGTTACTGACTGCGACCAAGCAACAGGACAAAATATTCGTTATAGCGAGGTAAATTGTGCGTTTGGACCGTCAAAATCTTTCGTTATAGCGGGGATTTCGTTATAGCGGGGTTCGTTATAGCGGGGTTCGTTTCAACATATTTTACTGTAAATCTGCCGGGCTTTCAAATGTTGTTCTTTATAACGGGGTCTTCGTTATAGCGAGGTTCGTTATAGCGGGGTTCCACTGTATATGAAAACATACTAGAGTATACACAGCTTTTCTTTTTTTGGAATGAGAACAGTGAATACAGAGTAAAATTGTTGGGATCAAATGTGTTAAATAAATAATTTATTTAAAACATTAATCCCAATAATTTTACTCTGTATGAATTCACTGGATTATCAACAATTATTGTTGTCTAAAGATATCAATGGCAGATTTCCATAAAAGAGGTCTTAAAATGAGGGAATGACGTTTCAAAGAACTTAGCTTCTCCTAGGGTGGGGCCATGTCTCTCACCCCACTACCCCCTTCCACCCAGGAAAGTGCACCTCTGGGGCAGATTTTTTGCCTTTGATGCCATGAATGGTCCCTTACCTGTTGTGCTAAAATTTAGGGAGAACACTGACCAGGCGCCAGCAGGTGCTGCTAGAGCACAGCCCTAAGAGAGATTTGTCTTACAGTGTGGACACTCAAACCAGGAGACTTGGAAGAAGATTGTCCAATCACAGCGATTTCTGAAAACAGAAAGTTCTCAAGGTTTTTTGCAGACGGACCAATAAGATTCAAGGTTCAACTATGCAAGCACTGAACACTTTGAAATTGTTTAACTTACCTGACCTCTCAGGAAACAGCCCTCAAATTCATTAATGTTATTGGTCCAAAACATTCTGATTGGACAGTCTTCTTCCTACTGTCGTGGTTTGAGTGTCTGCACCATTAAGCACTGTTTCTTTTTCTTTTTTTTTTCAACCCATGTTTAATTAAGTTTCACTGTCATGCAGATTGAGTATCATAAGAAATTTGAAGAAGAGAAAGGACACTACACTCCTGTTTCTGACGATCCTGGAACATTACAAGCACAGAAGAGTAGTAGCATGGCTAGCCAAGTAGCTTATACTCATCACTCATCAGGACAGAGTCGTCTTGGTATACAACAGCGGTCAGAAGCTGGTAAGCAATGATGTTACATTGAAACACTCTAGAACAGTAGCCTGAATTTCAGCCATCTCCTGGAATCGCACACTTCGGAGAAAGATATCTGAATCAATGACTCAGTCGCAAGGACTGTCTAGTGATGTCACTACCCCTTTGTTTTAATTCATGCCAAACTTAAAACCTGTGAACAAACTGTAAATTAAGACATCTCCCTAAGGAGTGTTACTACAACTCAAGGAGACAGCTAAGCTAAAAGAAGCCATTAATAATTTAAACAAGTCATTAGTTTTACAAGAAAGTTGTGAGTCTTGGTAACACTGGTAAAGCTTAGGTAAAATTTGTTCTAGCTGGAGAGAGAGAGTGATGCCTTTTGGTCTTTTCTTGCCTTTTAGAAGTGAGACAAATCCAGCTACAGCGGCGAATGTCTCAGGAACATCCTTTAGCATATGAACAGCAGCCACCTCGGCAAGTTGCTCCTCCTCCCGAACCTCAAATTAGTGCCCCACCGCCACCCAGTGAAACGGTTTGTATCCAATCTGTCTCAAACTTAGGGATTTAATTAACTCTCTACGCAAGTACCCAGGAAAGTCCCTAAGAGCCGGCTGCCGGCTTTTATTTCATTGGCTGAAATAGAACTTACCACCGGTGCAAATTGCTCTGAAGAACAAAGACGTGAAATTTTCAAGTTGCTGTTGAGTAAAATAGCCTGCTTGACTGATGAAAAAGCCTACCCGAATTAAGTTGACACCTAGAAGCTGGGTCGGTTAGAAATCAGCACTGCCTTCATTTTTTTTTTTTTTTTGCCAGCTTCTCTCTTTGTCGAGGTGTAGTGGCTAAGCAATTAACACCTGATACTTTAGATCTGTAGGTTAAAGCCTCACAGTGACATTGTTTCTGAAGACAAGAAATTTTCTCCAATATGTTTGTCTTCACCAGATATTATGGGTACCGATGACCTACTGCTGGGAGTAATCATATGTACCTGGGCTATTTTTTGGATTCTATATTAAATCCGCCAGACCCTATGATTGACCAACCCTCGATTTCTCCTTGTAGTAAAACTCCTCAATCGAACATTGGTGTTGATTTTTAAGCAAACTCTCCTCATTAGCACCATAGGAAATGTAAAGGGGAGTGTTAAGAATATGCAAGATGATATGAGCAAAATCAGCCACCTATTTCAGCAATAAAGCTAACCACTTGAAAATGGTTTGACAACCCTGCATGAAGTTAATCCCCACTTGTAATCTTTTGACTCTTAAAATTGGACAGCTCTCTAAGACAGGTACTCATTCTTGATGTCAGTGGAGTCGTTCTTATAAACTAAAATCCTGTCATCTTTGTACCTTCCAGTTATAATCCAGAGGGGCGGGGTGGGGGAGGGGGGGCACTGTTCTTCATGATGGGAATCTGGATGAGGTGGCAATTATTTATTTGTACATTCTCAAGTTGAAACACTATTTTTTTTTTTACATTCAGAGATACATTGCAATTTACGATTACACAGCTGCGGATGATGACGAGGTCAGCTTCAATGAAGGAGACATTATAGTAGACGCAACAATTATTGACGAGGGCTGGATGGAAGGACGCGTTCAAAGGTCTGGCCAATATGGAATGTTGCCATCAAATTATGTGGAGAAAATATAATTATTCAAGGGTCAAGTTCTACTTTGCCGTTGGACAAAATATGGCTGTGTGACTATGAAACTTAGGGACTGTAGCGCATTTTTCAGCGTGTACAATATGGCCATATGAAATCATCATGGTGGCATTTGGCGGCATACGATCAGAACAGTATTCTGAGTAGTCTTAGGTCTTAACTTATGGTGTATACTAAGTCATGCACTGAATTAATCTTGCAGTGACTCACTGAATGTCCACGTTGTCCAGATAGCACCCTTTGTTAAAGTGATTAGTCAACTGAAACTCTTCAGTAATTTTCACTCAGGTGTTATTTTCAGTTTGAAAATTATTGTCCTCATGATTATTGTTGTCCTTGTCATGGTCTTTGTTGTCGGCAGGTCAGGAGTTTCATTGTTAGCTAGTCAGAAGTCTGCTCTTGGCCAAAGGAGTATTAAAGCTAAAGGCCTTTTGTCTTAAGTAGTGTGTAATTTATTTATGTCATTGCAAGGTCAATTCAATGCATCTCATTGTCTCAAGTATATATCTTCAATTTTGGTGAAGTTTTCGTGAAATTTAACAAAGCAAATATGTCTTAAAGAATGCTTTGCGCATTAAGATACAGTAGTTTTTTATTAGTGCAACTTAATGACCTTTGAAAAGTATATTATTATAAAATATGAAAAGTTAATATTTTGTGGTATCAGTATTTTTGAGAGGAGCCTGTGGACATTGTATCTCACCTGAAAGTGTACCACCATTAGAAGTTAGGATATTATCAAGCAAATGTAATTTTTTTGCCACAAAATGTGCTGTTCTTCGATCAAATAAACAAAGAAGTGCTCTCATTTTACTCAGAAATTAATAAGGCAAAAAAAAAGAAACACGCAAGTAGAAGGTAAAATGAATTTCTTTCACTCTTTTGATAATTTTAGCTTCGCTTAATTTTAAGAAAAGTAGAAGTGTTAACCAGGGTTCATACATTGTATTACATTCATGTGAAATACGCAGAAATGTAGCATTTTAATATTTTCTTGCAGGGCCTTGGTTAAAAGGTATGAAATTCAATGGGTTTAACTCATTGAATTTCCTACCTTGCCCGTAGTATAAACCCTGGTTTACATATTGTACTTAATCCAGCTAAAATGCAGAAGCTAGGGAAAATTGTTGTGGTATTTTAATGTTAATGCACTTGAGTCATCTACATCTACATCTACATTTATTAATTGAGAATGCTTTCGCATCAAGTCATCTGTTGCTTAAGAGCTGTTTTTGTTAACCCTTCACCCTTAAACCCGTCCATCAACCAACATAAAATTTCTCCTTGGTCATGAGATGAAAGGAAATGATCAGTAAGTGAAAAGTTTTGATTGTTAAATAAATTCTCCTCTGTGGTAACTTGAGAAATGTAATAGAGCAGTATGGAGATTATACATGCTAATATTAGGATTTCAAAAGGTTAGACCTTTCCAGTGATTTCTCTCTGATAGTGTCTGCTTAATTCTTCAAACAAAATAAAAAAAAAAACATTTTAAAATATAACACTGTGTATTTGAGGGTAAGTAACACCTGACAGTTCCATAGAACAGGCAAACTCTCTGGCTCTGGATTAATATTATCGTCCCTGGTCAAATTGGAATTTGATGATAAATGTTTTTAATGGTCCCAATAGGATATGTTGGATTTCCACAATATGAAAGGATTTGAAATGTAGCTCAAAATTATTACTGTAAGTCCTCTATTAAGCCTCGCGGGGGGGGGGGGGAGGCTTATTCATTTCAAGCCTATGGGGGGGGGGGCTTATTTAATTTAGAAAAGACGATGGTATCAGTTCTCCAAAACGAACTAGAATACGAGGTGGAAAAGCTCAAGTACACGTCCGTCCCGGGAGCCTTCTCAAACCGTAAGCACGGTTTATTTCATATTACGGTATTTTCAGAACGGAGCCAAGGTAGAGGTCATGCAGCCGAGGATCAGAATCAAATCCGAACTTTCAGTTGGTAAATAAACCATCCCGGATCAGTCTGAACGGAGTCTTATAGCCGTGATTGATTAAAACAGTCTATCGTTTGTTAGTGAAGAATAATTAGGGAAGGGGAGGGGGGCTCAATAGAGTTGGTAGTGCTTATTAACTTTTCTTCCCCTGAAAAGTGGGGGGGGGGGGCCTTATTAGAGGAAGGGGACTTATTTGAGAGGGGAGGCTTAAGTAGATTTTGTATTTCATTTTATGACTGCCACTCAAAAATGTCCAAATTGCCATCCGCTTAGACTTTCTCAAAGTTCGTCGCCTCCCATTTCCGGTTTCGGTAGTTTTGCCGCAGAAAACAAAAAAAATCTCCCGTTCACGTTTCGCGCTCGATAAGAATTTTTTAGCTTGACTTGTGGGCAAATCTACAATCCGCTAGCCTGTGAAAACAGCCGTTTCTCGTCGCTTCTCGCCGCTTGGGACGTTTCGCGAGGAGAAATGTCTGTAATCCGCTGAAAAACTACATACCGTAGCAAGTTTGATTTTCTTCCCCCAGGGCCAGTTATGTAGAACTATGTGAAGCTCTAATTTTGCGTACCTACCATTATCTAGCGGATAAGTATTAGGGAAACCAACTACGTTATCCACCGGATAGGGATTTATGGGGCAATGAATGGCGACTCAGGGGCCTGTTTGTGGAGCTCCGCACGAAAAAAGAACCGTCTCGCGAGGAGACGCGATTATGGCGTGGGCCCCTGGGTACTAGTCGTTTAAAGCTTGGCTGCTTAGTCTTTGCCCGAAAATAGACGTCACTGTTTATGTTTAGAAGCAGACTGGGTTAGAAGGTTTTTAGCAATCTGTGTGTTTGGTTCATCCTTTAAAATATGCCTTTGCGGATGCTACTAAGGTTGGTATCACAGTTTCAATCATCTTCATCGGGTGTATGTATTAAGAAGTAGTTGAAAATATGCCCGTATATATCCGATCCGATCCCTCTCTATGATGAAATTTGATCCAAACATGTAGTTAAATAATGCATGTTTTATACAGAAATAAAGCATTAATCAAATTAACCTTTTAATCATTAGTAGAAAATGAGGTATTATGCTTTATTTTAACAAAGATAACATTTATTTATCACCAAGATCATTCAAGAGCGGTGTTTTTCTCTTTCCCCAAACAGCAAAGTTGTAGCAATTCAAGGCTTCAAGCTGACTCAACCAATAAATCCCATATATTATGGTATTTATACAGTATTATTATAACTGCTTTCAGCCTGAAAGATAGTCAAGTGATGAATGCTAGGTTGGGGCTGTGTTCGTTTTGATACAAACCTCCTAGGCCTTGCTCTTCTTGTCACAGTCATGCTTTACAAATTGTTGCATATAAGTAGCTAGGTGAAGCGTAATCGTCCGGGTGAGCGTAGTCCTGAAGTGACTATTGCTGACAGGGACTGACGTTTTGACAACCTGTAAAGTAGTCATCTTCAGAGTCAAAGTGAGTTGTATCAAGTTAGTTGATGGTATTTAAATCTGGTTATTGACCCGTGGTCAATGAAGTCACGATGTTGTTGGTCCTCTGTCTGTTAAGCTGTGATATTATTGGCTATGAAGACTCTTAAATGCCATTGGTGTGTTTTGATCCATCTATTTGTCACAGTTTAACAGTTGTTTATTGTTAGTCAAGTTGTCAATTATCCAATCATTAGATGCCGTTGTCAGTTTTGCTTGAGTCCATCAATGTCGTTCATACAGTGCTGGTAACAACAGTCCTTCGCAGGACCACAATCCCCCGGCAGTCATGCTCCACCTACTTATGAAATTACTTCCCAGTTCAAACCTTTCACAAATTGTTTTTAACATAAGAACAACATAATTTGTACAAGAAAGCAAGGCCAATTCAAGTACCACTTCCTCTTACAACTATAAATAACCATTTACAAACAAATTAGGGTAAGTACTATAGGTTGACATTTATGCCAGTCAGAGGCTGTTTATGGGCTTAGAAAATTTGTGCAATTCTGGGTACTCTTTGGAGAAAATGGGCCTATAAACTGGTCTTTGAATTGACATAATGGCAACATTACCCAGTTTTATATGACATGTATCAGTATTTTTAAGTCATATGACTGGTGTGCAAATCTCTGTAATTTTATATACATGCACATGGCAGAGGAAAGAAAAATAATCTTCTTACATTCCTCTTCTTTTGCACTTTTACATGAATGTTACACAATGTAAAACTGACTCTCCTTGTAACTTTTCATTTGTTTTTTTGTATTATAGTTATCTGGCCAATGAACAACTCGTTGAAAGAGTAAGTTAATAATTTTGTTGATCATTTTTTTTACTGTATACAATAGGCATTAATCATCTTTAACTTGGAAATGGAAAAGGCTTTTCTTAGTTGTTATGATGAATAGGGAAATAAATGGGAAACCATTGTTCCAAAACTCCTCAATTCACCCAATCAACCCATCCACAGGGTCTTTCTGTTGTCCAATATGGTGGTAGCAGGAGAGAAATATTTGGCCACCAAATTAAAGGTCTCAAAATATTTCACACTGTGTACAGTAATTAGCTTTTATTGAGTTTTTAAGTGGAAACACTTATCCCCTGAAAAAAGCAACATATAGAGTCTAAAATTAACAACTGATCAGGAGAATGTTCACCAAATTAGGCAAATACTTGTATGAATAATATTGATGTGTACATAATGGGATGATAAAAAGTGTTCTCTTTATCAGGCGGTAACCAGTAAAATTTACCTAAAGCAACAAAGATAACAATGGCTGATTTGCTTGATTTAGGTCTTAAAATAAGGGAATGACTCTTCAGAGAGCTAGCTCCTAAATTTCCCAGTGAGGGCGGGGCCATGTTCCTCACTCCACTACCCCCCGAGGAAAGTGCACCTCTAGCACTATATTTTTTGCCTTGTCGGCCAGGAATGGTGTGGTGGATTTCAAGTCCATGCCCCCAAGAGGCTAATATATTATGGGTCAAAACTTACCCTTTAACTGTTAGCTTTTGTGTGAGAGGCAATAGCCTGAGACTGAAATTATTGATACATGTATACTAAGCATACTGTAATACAATCAGTAATAATAAATTAAATTGAGTCATTTTGGTTTCTCTTCAGCTTGCTAACTCATATCCCATCCGTCGTCTGGCTCAGCTTACCCATTACACCTACAGACGAATGACACTTTGGGGTACGTAAGTTCAGATTCCTTATTCATAGCACCTTCATTTAGGCCCTCATGGCAGTTACTCAAGCTGTGACAGTTTTGGTTTTTATTTTTGACTTCTGATAGTCAGTTGCTTGTTGAAGCATTTAACAAGAAAAATTAAACTTAAAAACGTTACTTGACCTTTCGATGTATCACACATTATCAAGAATGAAAAATGTTAAGTTTAAAAGTAATTTGTTTAAAGAGCTGAAGATTGAATAAATTAGATTGTATTTGCGCATGCTTCATTGAATGTGCAACTGGATTCGTTTGGCACTAACCTTTTCTATTATGAAATCTACATAACAATAAAGCATGCATGAAAACAATCTAATTTATTCAAACTTCAGCCCTTTAAACAACTTTTGCTTGACCCTTCTTGTTTGATCCTTTATGTTGCAAGAGTGACCAACATCACTTGTCTCCTAACAATACCAATACATGATTAAAAGAAAAGGTTGTGAGAATAAATAAAATCATCACTTAAAGGATAATGCTTTGATTTTTGAACAAATTCTCTCAACTCATTCTTTAAGGAAATGTATGGAGATCAGTTTGGAGAATTTGTATGTGGATATTGGGGCTTAAAGAGTTAATTATTATTATTTTTTTTTTTCAGGTAATGATGCCTTGGATAAAGCTGTTAAGTCAAGCGAGGCAAATGAAAACTTTCAAAGATATCCTCAAGCTACTGGGAGGCTTGTTTCCTTTACAAGAAACTTCTTGAAAAACATTCAAAATGAGATTGAAAAGAGCCAGCGAGGACCAAGATAATATTTGTGATAGTCAGTGATGTCAATGAACAATACTTCAAAAGTCATCTGTGATAGCAGACAGGCCCTCACCAGAAGTTGCCACCTGATCATTTGTCATTAAAATGTGTAATAACCTAGGAGGAGAACTCAGACAGTTAATTGTTACTCTAGAAAAAAAGATCACACGATCCCTACCTACATTTTACATCTGCACCTCTTGCCATGGCCTCACCAAACTGCTGCCATGGCTATTGTTGGGTTGTATTGGCCTCTTTGAAATGAGAAAAATACTTCAAACTAATTTGATCTCCTTAGTTTAAGTCCAGTGACATTCCAAGTCAAACAAAACCAAAGCTTAGGGTCATAGCATCCTCTTTTTATTTCATGCTTGGCTGTTTCTGTCCATACCACTTCATGACAAGTTTACAAACATCCAGTTTTTTTTATTACAGCATAAAAGAGTAAAAGGCTTTTAATAAAGTATGACTACTGTTTTGTGAGATTTTTCGCTCCTGTTATCTTAAAGGGCAGACTGCTACTTAAGTACAAAAAGACAAGTCAAAGGGTTTTTGTGTCCTTATGAAGCCTATTGCGTTGAGCAGTACTTCCTTTTATGGTGTTCTTCACAATTTTTCTGTTAGTTTCTAACAACAACAGAAGGGGTGGCGAATGGTACCTCAAAAAAAGGAGTCTCAGAAAATTTTCGCAGGATCTCGAAATCTCGGAAGTGTTTTTGATAAGTCTCGAAGTCTCGTTTTTTCATGGTTTGTTTTTACTTTTTTTGAGTCTCGAACGTTTCACCAAAGAGTCTCGGGCTCGGATTTCTAACTAGGATCTCGGCATCTCGGCGAGTCTCGGATTTTACCATTCGCCACCCCTAACAGACTTCAGAGTTAACTCATTGACACCTCAAAACTAACTCAAATCAAGAGTCAATTTATGGCCGTTAAGAAGCAGCCATTTTCTCAATAGTCTTCTTGTAATGTGCTTCTAGCTCTTGATAGACTTGATCCAGGTACTGCATTCGTTCTTGCTGTGTCTGCTGAGTGGCAGTCAGTTCCTCAGGCTTCAACAAACGTTTTAATTTCTCCATATCAGCTTTCTCTTTCTGAAAATGAATAATAATATTGTTGTACCTTACTACACATGTGGCCCAAAAGAATAACAGATCTCCAGTGGGGTGCTATTGGCATTAACATTGGAATAATCCATCTAAGAACTGTTCTGTATTGAGCCAATGGGATTGTTATTCCTGAAGGGCAAACTTGAGCACTCAACAAGAGGGAAAATGAAGGAAATTGAGGAAGAAAATGGGTGGGGGCAGGGAAAAACGGCATGGGTGACAACTTGCCTTGTCCCTAGGCCTCATTATTCGGTGCGACCAAATCGTTTCGGGTCACGTGGTCCAAGCAAAGATGTTTCCCGCCTGTTCGCCTCGGATACATCATTGAAGTGAGGGTCTGGGAAATCGCCGTAGAGGGACTAGGCAAGGTGACAACTGGATGAATGAAAAGCAGGAACAGAGATAATGGGGCAGTAATGGGAAGAACGTTTGTGGAACTGAGAAAGGAGTGGGAAGTGGAAGATAATTATTGGGAAGACAGGGATGTGGAACCTGAGAGGTGGGAGGAGAATGACTATGAGAAAAGCAATAAGGAATGAGCAGAGAAAAAAATGGGGAGGGAACTAAACAAAAGCCAGCTATTTCATAATGGGGGGATAGGGAGCATTATCTCTGACAATGTGAAGAGTGAGTGGTAGAAAAATTAGAAACTGGAAAAAAAAAGTAAGAAATGGGGATGACAAAAAGGAAGGTGGTAGGAGAAAGGGAGAAGAAAAGGGAGTGGTAACCAAAATGCCAGGCCCCAGTTGTTCTAAAGGTGGATAAACACTATCCACCAGTGGACAATGCAATTGGTTTCCCCAATACTTATCCAGGTGGATAGTGCTATCTAATGTTTGAACAACCGGGGCCAGGTCTGTACTATATAGGTGTGGGAGAAAACTAATGGTGGAGAAAGAAAAATGGTAGTGACAGGAACTGAGAGGAAAAAAGGATATGAGGGTAACTTACTTAGTTCATGTGATAACATCCAAAACTTATACATTATTTTACATACCTGGAATGGAATGTTGAGTCTGTTTTTCACTTCAAGCCTGTAGGCCTTGTATTCCTCAGCATTACTAAGATCTGTCACACGGAGACGTAGAATTTCATATACTCTCCTGCACTGAAGCTACAAGGTAATATTTCAACATAATTATATAAAATTAAGTATTTGGAATCTGTAACTAAAGGAGATGGTAAAATGCAATCATGCAAATAAAAAAAAATGAGGCCACGACACTTCAATAATACTACAACCTCAGGGGCATAGCTGGAGGGGGGGGGGCCTGGAGTGCCCGTGACCCCCCCTTGGTAGGCCTTCTTTTGAGCAAACAACCTACAATATTCAGGTAGCGAAAACGCCATGACAATATCTTGGCCGTAAAAGCCATTGTTGAAAAGCCCACTTCTTTAAAATTTGGTTTTTTGTAAAGTATTTTCGTCAACCGCTCTTGTCTTTAGTTAATATGGCCCTTCATGCCGCGATAATACCACTGAGCCCGCTGATACACGAGGGAGAGCAGCAGTATAAACTATATATAGTCGGCGATCCCCGGATGGTGTCCCTGTCTGTGACCCCCCCTTTGAAAAATCCTTGAAACTGGGTTTCAACATCATTCTTTACCTTGTTGATCTTGAGTTCTTCTCTTGCTTGCTGCACCATTTTATCACTGAAGCCACTTCGTAAGTTTTCTGGTGAAAATGCTGACAGGTTCCTGCAATCTAAGGCATCTACATAATCCCGCAACTTCAAGAAGTCAGACGAAGGCTCCTCCACTAAGAAAAAGATGGAGAATAGTTTTGGAACTTTGTGAATCTGCCATGTTTTATGTTTGAGTTTGGATCTAACTCCAGACAGAAAGTAGAGAATTAAGTGGTCAGAGTGCCAGTCAAATACTGGAAATAACAAACCCTGTTAATAAAGACACTGATGGGTCCATAGAGAATGACTGAGAAAATATAAAGGCCTTCTTTCCCCAGGGACAAAGCTGTGTACATAAAGTGGGGTTCAACTGTACACAGAGCTGCCACCAAGGGCCATAAGCAAAACCACATCACCTAGGGAAGACTTTGAAGAGGGTGGGTTATCATTTCACAGCCTTAATATATAGGGGAAGCATTCAAGCAAGTTATGAGAGAGGGTTACCCACCTTCCAGTTGGGGGAGATCTTTCTGGAGGCTTTTGGGGAGAGGGGAGGGTGGGCTAAAAGTGCATTTTGAGCGGCCAGGGAGAGAAATTTAGCCATGAAGATAGCAGACTGTCCAACCTTTTGAGTACGTAAATCAGTTTATTTTTCAATCATCGATGAATGATGCGAGAGCCAAAGGCATGAGCCGCTATGGGGGCGAGGGCCTGCTCCCCCAGATAATTTTGAAATCTTGATGCTCCGAAATGCCATTTCTAGCATTCTGAGAGGACACTTACTGTCTAAAACATTCACTAAATCAATTGTCATTTCTATGCTTATTTTTATTTGTGTGGCTTCTTGTGCAAGTACTCAATTTTATTGTATATTTTGTGTTTTTGTATAAAATTTATATATTAACAATTCATTTGAAAATATCAGAACAGATGTCACAGTGTGCAAAGAAATTCATTTTTACAGCTTGCCATTCAGGCAAGATGAAGCTTACATTTACTAGCCCAAATATCATTTCAACTAGCCCAAAAAATGTTTTGATGAGCAGATTGATTTCACAGTTCTTCTGTAATTTGAATTCCTCAACTTCACTGGCCCATTGGGCAAGTTAATAACAGAATTCACCAGCCCGATAGCAAAATCCACTAGCCCCAGGCTATCAGGCACTACTTTCTTTGCACGCTGTGTCAAAATCCGGATTTTTCCTATCCCAATTGCATATTGGTCAGGATTCAGGATTTTCAAGCAAAATTGGGACAATCCTGATGAGATTGGGATGGTTGGACAGGTTCAGATAGTACCTTTATTTTTTAAGCCACATTTGCTTCATTTAAATTTTTTTTTATTGTACAAAAGCATTAACAAACAATTAATGCAATGATTTCTTATGCCCCTAAAATTATTTTTTGAGAGTAGGCAATGCTTCTGTTGTGAGTAGATGGCAATTTCTGCAGTCATCAGAGCTTCTGAAGAACCCTGGTCCTATCATTTACAGTACAATGGCACTGTCATAACTTCAAAAATAATCATACATACCTGTTATGTCTAGCACCCGTGGATTCTTGACGTAGAATCTATCAACGGTTTGGAGCAACTGAACTGACAAGATAATAGCAAACCATACAATCTTAAAAAGTCAAACATCCATGTATGATAACCTCTTGTAATTAAGCAACCACCTCCTATAAGCGACTGTTTATCCAAAACCAAACATTTTCCCAGTCATAGCCTTATAATTGGAACCTCTCATATATGACCGCCTCTTGAGTGACTGCAACTGCATTTTAGTTTGACTGCTTTAGATGTATTTGATGTATGTGTTCCTAGGGTGGTGCTCCGGAATTCGCGTGACGGGGATGATTGAAGGATTTTTCTGGGTTTGAAATTTTTCATTCTGGGATTTTTTTGGGCAGGAAAATTTGGCAAGTATATTTTTGGGTGGCTTGATTTCAGTATATGAACTTTTGGGGGATTTTTGCAGCTGTTTTAATATTTAATGCATTACATTCCATCTAAGGCTCGGAAATTCAGCATGGGATTTTTGGGGAGTTAATTTTTGGTCTACCGATTTTTTGGGGTTTTGCCGGAAGCCCTAGGGATTTTTTCGGATTTTGATTTTTGTCCCTTTTCGATCATCCCTGTCACTTGAAATCCAGAGTGCCCCCTCTGGGTATGTATTATGGTTACTCAGAGTACGAGGAAACTTAAGAAACAACATGGGTTCACGTTATTGTAACCTAAAAATTGCATTCTTTCCAAAAAGTAGATGCGTCTGGACTTCTCCTTGTTAAAGATTTCCTGCAGTTCAACTCTGCTAAGTGAGCACTTTCTGTAAGCAACCAGTAACTCTTCACATTTTGGGTGACCGCTTACAAGAGGTTCGACTCTATTATTGATGCCAGTTTGTAACAAATGCACAGTTGAATTTGTAGTTAAATGATTTACCTCCATGTCCTTGTCTTTGAAAAGGAGGAAGAATAAGCATCTGACTGTAAAGAAAAAACAAAGAGCAAAAAATAATGAAATCTCTGTTTTCAGGGGAAATTCTGTGTCTTAAATAAATTTCAACTATGTTCCTAATTGCATACACATAGACTACAAAGTCAAAGGGTCAAGCAGGGTTGTTACTTAGATTTCAACGCAGAATCCACCAGGAAACTGAGTAATTTTAATTTTCAGTGGACAAAAACCTTGTACAAGAATAATTTAAAGAATATTGCATTCTTTTTTACATTTTTGAAGGGCTAAAGATGTAATTAGTCATCTGCAGTAACACCAAAGTAAATTTCTGATGGGAGCTCGAGAAAATGAAAGTCAAATTTCACAAAATTACATCTTACACTTGAAATTTTCAGAATTTTACCTGTGTTTTCACAATTCTTGTGAACTTTGACATTCATTTTCTCGCACTCCCATGGCCTTTAGGCCTTGGAAAATGTAAAAAAGAAAGTAATATTCTTTAAATTATTCTGGCACAAAGTTTTTGTCCACTGATAATTAAAATACTCAATTTCCTGGTGGATTCTGTCTTAAAATGCACTGGGTAAATAATATTACTAGTAGCTAAGGAATATTGAAAAGCTAAGACGTTCTTTTGGTTCAATTTTCCTTTTTTTCCTGTGAAAGTAGCTGGTGGTCATACTTGTAGGAGCCTGGGAAAATCCCTGTCCCCTGACCACGTCCCTTAGTAACACAAAGATGTCACTAAGATTTCAAGTTGCCAGGTAAATACAACAAGTAGGCGGGGAATAAAACAGCTAGAGGTTTCTTTTGGTTCTATTGTTCTTCTATTTTCCTCTGAAAGAAGCTGGGGGCTAAGAACATAGTAGCCAGGGGAACTCCCCAGCCCCTGCCTCTAAATGACAGCCCTGGTAGCAACCTTGATCAATTTTGTCTACCAACTTAAAATGACTTTTAACTAAAACTTGAGGAGTACAAAAAGAAGGATAAAAATCTACCTTATACGAGGCCTTATCTTATCAGGGTACGCATAATACTGGTAGACTGTCGAATAGCCCACAATACTGTAATAGACATTGCCGGCCTCTTTTCTCTTCTCAAATCTGCAAAGAATATGTACACCGACGGTTAAGAAAGATGTCTTAAAAGTTTTTTAGATATAAAATAATGTTAAAAAAGAAGGAAGTACACCAAGTTAAATCTAAAATTCATTACTTACAAAAGGAAGAATGTCCACATTTCATCATCTGAATCTAAATAAGACAGCACAGAAATAAATAGTGACTATACTGGTTTTAAGCAGACAAAATCTTGACAAAGGTACATCAGGGCGTTATACCTACAATCCTGATCTTGTTTCTAAGGTAGATTATTCAAAATACTGAGATGGGAGTCACATTCTGGGTATTTCTTGGTGTTGCAGAACGCATTGTACTTAGGAATGTATCGTGTTCTGGGTATTGTACAGTGTCTTTTGAGTCATTGTATTACATCATTTACTGAGTACACCCATCAAACAACACCAAGAAACTCAGTGATTTTGTTACCTCTGCGTCCCGCGTCCCTGACACAAAAAAATCCCCAAAGATGCAAAATAATTCATGGCATGCGTCCTAAGATTGATCAATCAATCTGAACATGTGAGTTTGTAGAAATATCCAGCCTGTTCTTGTAATTTCTGTGGCATTATAGCTGTTGTTTAACGATGCATAGATCTTTCCACCTTCGTTGTGCATTAAAATAGAGGGACTATACTGTAATACAGATTTTTGGAGTCTGTCTTCAGATTAACAGTCTGGTTACATAAAGGCCCAAGCATTTTCAATTTCAGACTCTTTTTTTTAACTAGGGCTCATTGGTTCTGGACAAGAACTCATGATTTTCCGCAAGATGAGTCCCAGGACTAACTATTTGTAACACAATCACTGGAAACTAATGAAAATGTTCAACTTTGGATGTACTTGTTACTGTTTGTACCTATGTATGATGACCCATCAACGAACCATAACAAAAACGTCTGGAGTCTTTCATGATAATCCTTGAGTCTTGGTGTCATAACATCAGCCTGGGGAATACATGATCACCAAGCTTAGACTGTCAGACAATATTTCTCACTCTAACTTATTTAGGCCTATGGCGAAAAAATCATCTCCCAAGAGGACAAAGTGAGGAGATTAAATTTCCTCTTAATCATATAAAAAATTATGATGCACACAGTAGAACTTTTGAACTGTGTAGGTCATTTTGCCTCCTTGCTTGCAAATATCCACTGGCAGTAATATTATACAGTATAGTTGAGAGAAACAAGGGACAATTCAGGGTCTTATCCTGGACCAATACTCTGGGTCTTAACGGAACGGAGAAATGAAGGTACTGTCTTTGCCCTGCAAACTGCTAGACCTTTTCATGGCTCAGATGACCACGTAAAATGGCAGTCCCGTCCCATCTCTGGCAGGAGACGTAAAAATAGTGTCCAAGTTGTACTAAATACATTGACACTCAAATAAGGTGCATTAATGGAAGGAATTTAAGTGTAGTTCATTGGTCTAGAAATATATGAATTAGGGTTAAAAAGGAACGTGACTAAAATTAAGAGCATAGAGCATATGCATGGAGTTATCATTACTTAAAGAAAAGTTACAAAAAAGTACCGCTAAGTGGCTCAGACTAACAAAATAAAATATTACCTTATAGATTTCATACTCGACATCACTGCACTTGTATGAATGAAGCAACTCTCCCACTGGGGTGAATTTGGCTTCTTCAGGAAGTTTTGCAATAAACTCGTCTAAGTTTGTCAGACAACCTAGAATGATACAATATCAAGGATAAGGCAAAAATTGAAAATTATTCCCACCTGATTCAATTCCTTGAAGATCATATTATTTTTATACGTATATCTCTATTGTCGTCGTCATCATCAGCAGCATTATTATCATTATTACCTACCTGCAGGGTAATTTTTGGCAATGTCACTCAGAACAGGGTCAGGCTGCAAAAAGAAAATGATGGGGATTAATAATTTAGCCCAGGGAGGTTAATAAAAATAATAATGCCAGGCATACAATACAATAATGCAATACAGCAGGTTGAAGTAAAAATTTCCCACAAAATGTAGCAACCCAAACTCTTACAGCCCCCTCTTTTACCAGTGTTTTCAAAGTTCTTTATTAAAGGGACATCTACTGTTGGCCCCTGTTGCCTTACTTTCACTCTTGGGCCACAAGAAAATCATAGTTTTTTCTCAAAAAAATTTATATATATGCCAGGTTCCCTCCCATATGTTTCTTAGAGCACAGTCCTGATTCTTAAAAGGCAGTTCTCCCTGAGAAATGTACCAAAAGAAAATGCAATGAATACACCCCTGAGATTCAAGGGTTAAGGATATTATGCTACAATCTTGGACTAAAAATGTTAAGAATTTTGCACTTTTCATACCTACAGAATGCATATGCCGCAGATTTAGTACTGCTAAAGCCCCTCCAATCCCCTCACCCCACCCTAGTCAAAACTGTTTAGTCGAGGTCAGAAATAATCCATTTGGGCTTCAACATTGTGTTTTGGTAGGAAGGGGGAGTATTTGTAGTTGCCAGTGCTTTCACGAGCTTTATCTTGAAACTACACATGGTAACATCCATTTTTCGGAACATTTTTGTCCAAGATTTTAGAATCCCAGGGTTTAACAGTGTTTACCAATATGAGACTGGTGCCTATTTAGTATCATATCACTTACCTCAACTCCATTTACAATTTTGCTGTTCACTTCTCCATCGTGTTTCATCCCTATATAGGTCAACAGGCTGCCACTATGATAGTACAACTAGAAAAAATATACATTTTAAGTAGAAAAAAATGACTTTTTTACAATTAAACAGTAGTTTTCTTTAATTTGCTTGCTTTTTTTAGCTCCAATAAAAATATACTTTCAATTTTTATTGAATTTAAACAAAATTTGTCTTCTCAGTTTATAAGCAAAATTTGAGAATAAACAATGTCTGCATGCAACAACAGTGTAGAAAGTTGTACTACAGTGTACATTAGTTAAATTTGTATACCTGCACTTCCAAATTGCTATATCCAAAGATGGTTTCACTGCATAAGAAAACAAAATTAGGAGACAATAACATCATCTTTTCTGGTATGTGTAGAGAATAATTAACCAAAGGAAAAAAACCATAATTTTGTGACTTCACCACTGGTTCCCTGCAAAATGACATCCCAGGAACGAGTGCAAAAATACCACTACCCAGATCTGGGTGGTGCTTCTGAGTGGATGAAAATTTGCTAGTGGTGCCGTCGCAAAAAAGTTGGCTGTCTTCTCCCGCTAGAGAATGATTCTAAAGAATCTGATGTAACTTACAATTGTTTATGTCTATATGAAGGCAGCTTTCGAGTTGTGGGCTTAGTTTCCAAGCCTTTGAGTAAATGTGAGGTTGAGGTTGACTTTGTTGTGATACAAACCCCTTTCCTTTTCCTTAGGAAGATTAGGCTTAAAAATACTAGTTAGCATTAAGAACAACATGATTTATATAGTAGACACATTGATCTATATAATAAAGCTGGCAGGGTTGTATCATAAACAAGGTCAGCTCCAGCCTTGTTTCCACCTGTAACTGTAAATAGGCTAATAGGAACCTTAACATCCGCCGACAGCGACGACAACGAGAATCCACAAAAGCAATAGGTTTAATTAGCAAAACAACAATTTTGCAAGTGCATCACGCTTTTTTGTAGATTTCATTGCAGTCACTGCACGACTACGACGCGAAAATGCCTAATTTCACGTTGTACAGAGGAAGTACACAAGCGACGACGAAATTTCCTCTCTCTTTCTGCACTTGGATATGGTTCTTAGGAATTCAACTTTAGGATGGTTCGCCTATATTTGAAAAAGTTAGTGACTTGGAGTAATCGCGTTGAAGATTGAAAGAACGTGACTTCACTTTTTCAGCGACGTTTTCTCTGCCATCACCGTCCTCGGATCTTAAGGTCCCTATTGTGAAGTGAAGGAAAATAAGTTGCCTCCATTTGAGACAGCAAATCACTAAACCTTATTTTGGTTTATATTTAACAACCACTCACTTTTGTCCAAATATCTGATGTGAAAATGCTGGCTGAAACTCTTTTCCTTTGTCGAATACATCATTCTCACAATGAACTGCAATGAAAGCATTTGATTGGTTTTAGAAAGCCCTCTTAAGGGGATACATATATCCCTAGTCTGAATTTCAAAGGAAGTCGTTTCGCATATTGAAAAGGAGGCCATGTAGCTGTCGATATTTGACTACTGTATTTGTAATTTTCCATGTCATTGTCACAGTTTCAACCCCTTTTCAATGTCGTTCAGTGGCAGATCCAAGGACCCCCCCCCCCCCCCCTCACCTTATTCTTAGAGCAAACTAAGGCCTGAAGGGCCAAAAAAGTTTTTTTTGAGACCTGGCCCCCCTTTATATGAATGCATGGATCTGCCACTGTCATTTGTTGCCATTTCTTTTGTGACATTCTGTTTACTATAAAGTGTCTCTCCTTCTCATAACAGTCCCACTGTTTCTAATACCAAAAAAAACACAAGGTACTTTATACCAAGAATCTAAAAAGTGGTGGCCATTCCATAATATCCACATCTCCTTCCATGGATGAGATTTTCTAAGGGGGCTTTGAAAGCTATTTCTACTACCAGGGTAGGCTGTGTCAGCACCCTTGATCTTTGCCGGAATATTTCTGAGAAGCATGAGAAAAAATGGGGGGGAAGGGGGCTCATTCAATTGTGACAATGTGTCGGCACATTGTCAAATTTTTTTTTTTTCTCAAGGGTCAAGTTATATCTTACCTTGTTCATAGGGGGCTGTGGCTATTACGCTTTTTTGGAATGACCCAAACTAGACAGTAAATGATCACCTAAATTGTAACAGGACATATCTAATCGATATTTTTGATACTCTATAGAAATCGAATGTACTTGATCATAATCAATACTAATCAATCGATTACTACCGGAAATCGATAGAAATCGATCACTCGCATCTTGTGATTATCGATTTTGATCAATTTCTGCAATTAGCGATCGATTTTATCGATTTGTTCGACAATGATCGAAAAGAAAATAGACAAAGATTCTCTTTCATGAAGTTCTCAGTTTTACTCTAGAATGAGTCACAACTCATTCCAACTAATACACAGTAGTCCAAACTGAACTGATTAACATTCCATTTACCTTTTATTTAAGATTGACTATAGGATTTTAATAAATTTTGAAACTGAAAAGGATTAAAACATAAACAATGCATCGTTTCCGCCTTACGATATCTCGAGTCCTCTTCTCGTTCTGTTTCATATTTCAACATTAACCTCCTCCAAACTATAAACAAGGCAACCGTAACGCAACTGTCATTTCCGCCTTCACAAAGATCACATTGGAGAAAGAAGTAATATCATCTTTATCAACAAAGCGGATTCGAAGGTAAGCTTGAAGGTAAGTGTTACGAAGTGTTATGATAAGATCAGATCACGTTTTTGATTTTCGATTTCTATATGCGACAAAAAATTTGTGATTATCGATTTCAATCGATTAAATTGACTAATCAATCGACAAATATCGAGTACTATCGAGTATTACCGATTAATCGATTAGATACGTCCTGATTGTAATCAGTAATTGAACGCCATTGGACACTGACCTGTGATCATGTTTGATTAACAGTGGTATTGTCTTGTGCTCAATATCGTAAATTATAACTACACTAGAAGAAGCTTAACAAAAGGATTTTACGGTATATGTTTTTGGTCCTTATCTCTTACCAAGTTTGAAGCGAACCGCCGTGTTTGCATCGCATTTGTAGCGAGCAAGCGCCTGCTCAACCATCGGAACTAAAATATTGACATCCACAAAACATTGACGTAAGCACGGAGAAGAAACTGACAATAAAAATAATGATATTTTACGATAAAATTTGAAGCAATTTACACTCACCATCCATGTTGGTTCGCGCGCTTTCCTGTCATAATAAGAGAAGCCGCTGTCTAGATAGACTGGCTTCGAATTATTTTGATCACGTGGAATGCTAACTCGTTTCGGATTGGCCAAACGTTTGGAGGGAAAAAAGATTGTATTTTTACGTTGATGAAAAATTCTACTTTTTCCGAAAGGGTTAGCCCATGATTTTGATCAAAAATTGGAACTTTCTTCTCCGCTTCAATCAGAACCAGGAGCCGATTAAGGCGATTATCGGCTCCTGTCAGAACCAACAATTTTTACCCCTTTTCATGGCATCTGTTCGGATTTCCTAGCTGAAAGTCTAGTGATCCGAAAATTATGGAGATCAAAACTTACCTTTTCAAAAATTTCAGCCAGAAAAAGGGCTCCCGTAAATTCTAGGTGACCTTTTTAGGGTAAAAATCACTGAAAAATCCGTTTAAAATGGGCAATTATACCAGTTTTAGATGTTCGAAAATCTTAGGAGAGGCAGGCAAGCAAGAAATTTCACAACAAATGTTTCGAAAATTCTAGATCTCAAATCGTCTTCCGAATAGAATAAGTCATATAAGAATAAGTCACAAAACCAGAACGTTTTCTCGAGTTTTTTAGCGCCATAAAATGTGTCTGTTACCCCTTTTGGGCCTTTTTACCGATCAAAATGCCCTTCCATATATTCAATCGAAATCCCTACCATTTCATCCGATACCTGAAGAAACCTGAAGCCTGAAAAAGGTACCCCTTTTGAGCGGAACCTCCACATAATTATAAGCCATGAGGGACATCTGCCTACATTTGACATTTTCAGCAATTTGGAATAAACGCGAAAGAGTTTGAAAACTCGCGAATTCATTTTAAAAGTGACGTTTTAGCTACGTTTTCGCTGCCGTCGCTGGGGACCTTAAGATCCGACGACGGCGACGGCAACGGGAGGCCACAAAAGCCGCAATAGGTTTAACCCATTCGCCCCTGAACCGCCCGTAACCGCCCGTGCGGATCCTGGGGCCCGTTTCTCGAAAGTCCCGATAATTAACGGGCCCGGTAAGCTGTCTCCGTTTACATTAAGGATCGAGGTTTCAGTAGTTTTGCATCTAACATGATAAAACTGTCAGTTAATGAAACTAAATGGGGTAGTTTGCTAGCCAGGACCCGCGCTCTTATTCTTTATATTTCGATTTGAATTTTTGATTTCGGGCCCGTAAAGTTACCGGGACTTTCGAGAAACGGGCCCCAGGTCCTTTCTACCCTTTGTGACGTCATCAGTTTTAACGGTCAAGGACAACTTTCTTCGCTAACTTGTGCAGAGTGAAGAGATCTTTCAAACCATACCAGAATGAGCACAATTCAGTCAAGGACACCGGAGAAAGAAGCAAAAAACCACGTGACAAGGACCTGAAAATCTCCATGAAAATCTTGTTCCATTACCCACCTACCTTTCCTTTCACCTAATCCTAAGATCCTAAAAGCTTTCCTAAAAACTCTTCCCACCAAAATGTAGCCTACTAAATGCCCAGCAAGAGAAAAAAAAATGAGGCAAGAAAAGCGAAAAAAGAAGGGAGGAGAGAAAGCGAAAAGTAAAAGTCAAGACTGCTGTGTCACTTTTAAACCCAAAAACTGTCGAAATTTTGCTTTCTGCGCATGCCCGAACTTCGCAAGCTGATATTTTGCATCTGGATCAGAAGGCCGCCAAGTGTACGACCTGTAAACCGGTTTGTGGTAAGTTTTAGCTCTTTATAGCACGACAGTGACCAGAAAACCACTCGACTAGCTTCAAAACGCGTTTTTCGGCAAAATCTCCAGGAGCGAATGGGTTAATTAGCTAAACAATATTTCGCACGTACATCACGCTTTTTTGTACATTTCTTTGCCGTCACTGCAAGACTACGACGTGAAAATGCCAAATTTCACGATGTACAGAGGAAGTACACAAGCGACGACGAAATTTCCTCTCTCTTTCTGAACTTGGATATGGTTCTTAGGAATTCAACTTTAGAAGGGTTCGCCTACATTTGACAAAGTTAGTGACTTAGAGCAATCGCGATGAAGATTGAAAGAACGCGAATTCACTTTTTCAGCGACGTTTTCTCTGCCGTAGCGGTCCTCGGATCTTAAGGTCCCTAGTAGGGACCTTACCAAACTATGACGGCGACTGCAACGGGAATGTCAAAAAGCATTAAATTCAATGAGCAAAACAACAACTCTGCACGTGCATCATGCTTTTTTGTACATTTCTTTGCCGTCTCTGCACAACTGCAACGTGAAATTTTGGGTTGACTTGAGAACGGGAACGGCAAGGTGATTATTACTTTCTCTCTCTAAACTCGGACGCGGTCCCCTCTCTTTAGTTCCAACCTAACTTCTCTCCTTTCAAGTAACTGGGTGACTTGGTGTAAGGACGAAAAAGGTTCAAAGGATGCGAAGTCTTATTTTTTAGCAACGCTTTCATTGGCGTCGCCGTTTTCGGATCGTAAGGTCCCTAAAAGCCGACTGGACCGATGGTAAGTCGCGTGTAGTCCTTTCCGTGCGATTCCGCTTTGTCATGTGACGTCGCTTATTTTGATACAATTTTAGTAGCGATGCTCACGCTGACGTCACGAATTGATATTAATGTGCCAACCAGGCGCGCATTGGTTCTTGAAACAAAAGATTCTATTCCTTCGCTCGTTACAAATTTGAATAACAAAGGCAATGTTTGTAAACAGTGACAGGAGCCCATCATGGGCTCCTGACAGTGATTGAAATAGTGGACGAACATTTTTCACCTTGGGCTTGCGATTACGTTATCCGCAGTTAACATCTCACACCTCACACCCGGCGTCTTCGTTCCCCTCAACCAGCAGTTGGGAAAAGAGCCAGCATGCGCGCGCATTACAGGACGAAAATTGGTCAACATCTGCAAAACGAAAGCGCAGGGCCAAGACAAGAAATGGAAATATGTTCTCTTGTAATCACACTTTCTTCTTTGAGTTACCGTCGCTGGCGTGAACCCCCAGCCAAAGTACAAGATAAATTCTACAATGTAGTCCCAGACTTCATTAATTCGCGCGGACAATGCGTTTCGGCCCAGCTGGTAGTAGCGAAGAAGTGAAGAAGTGTGTTTCCCTCCCGTTCGCCTCGGATACGTCCCCAAAGTGAATTGACCGAAAAGGCCTGGGAAAACGCCGTACAGGAACTAGACTAGGCGTAGCCTTTGTACCTCCAGTAGTAAAGGGAGTCTTCAACGCTTTCACGTTTAGGCCACGTGATAGAGAGATTGTGTCACTATTGTAACTTTTTATATCTGAGGACAAAATCCTGTTATGTTCCGTTACCATTAAAATGAAACAACCTCACCAGCAGAACTATTGCATTGAACTCTTTGATTATAAGGATTAAAGAACTACTAGACACCAAGAGGCGTTCACTGAGCTGCCACAAGACAGAAATGTTATTTTGTATCATAAAAGAGCCCCTAGAGATGCTCTCTCTGTAGAGAACTTCGTAACACACATGAACGACCATGGTGACCATTAATTTGTTTAATATATTATCTTTAAAATAGAAGTATATTTGTCTAGCCTCTGTCGCACATAAAGATACATCTATACATTATCACCCTCCCATACCCAAAAAGGAAAAACGTGGTCCCCTGAAAAGGGGAGCTTATTAGAGGGAGGGGGATTATTTGAGAGGGGGGGCTTAATAGAGGATTTATGGTATGTTACACATGTCAGAGAAACTACCCGGTATAGCCGCCACTGGCAGCGCCTTGTTTACTACCAATGCTATGAAGGGAAATATAGTGCTCCAGTATATGTACAGTTACCGTATTTATTCAAATAAGCGCCCAACCTCGAATAAACGCCCACCTCGAATAAGCGTCCACTCTAAAGTTCCAAAAATTTAATAAGCGCCCAGGGCGGTTAATCGAATAAATACGGCATTCTACCTATAAATTCAGTATTTAGCACCCTGACCTAATTAATAATTTTAATCTTCAAATAAATTTGCTAGGATGTTGCAGATCCAGACAGTCTGGCACCAAGACCAAGTGCGGTTAGACGTGAAATGTTCAGGTCAAATCTATACCCAACTAGGAATTCCTACAGTAAAAAATCATCTCACTGATTACAAACTCCTTCATTTCTAGTGTTATTCTGAACGAGCAATGAAAGTTCGCCAAATGCATGGATAAACATAGCAGACGCGCAAAAGCCCACTACCCCTTGGTAACTGCTCAGGAAAAAGGGGCACGTCGTGTCGAGTCAAACACGTTGCGCGCTTAATCTATGTTGTACTACATCCAAGGAAAAGAAATTCCTCCGGGGACTCCAATATCCAGTACTCCGTAAAGAAGTTCGCTGCTTTTGTATCCTCGATAAAAGAAGAAAGTGCCTCTTTATTATTATTACTATGATAACAAGCAATCATATATATTTATATGATATATATTAAGTATTTAGCAACATGTGTAAGAAAGACATTTCATGGAGTCCTCGGTTAAGCTCGTACGAGGCAATTCAATGTTACTATTGTCCACCAAAAACAATCAATTGGTCCATACATAGTTAATTTTCGTAGAAAAAATAGAATTCAGCGACTATTTATTTCCCCTTGAACGATAAATATAAATTGTTATTCCCCTAACTCGAACGCATACCACTTGTTAGGTAAAACGGGCCAAAAGGAGCTGCGAACATTAAAAAAATGCAAACGGAAAACAGTACCATCTTAGTGTTGAAATTAAATCTGACAGAGGTCACCAGCTGCTGTTAGTCACCTCATGACCAAAACCTCAACTCACGACAAAGAAGCATTAATTGCCACAATGCCAAAATAGTTTTAGTTTAGTTAAGAGGTACTTTGTGCGATTGTCTTGCCCACGGATAAGGGTTTAAAAAAAACACAGAATGCAACTCGAGAAACGTTAAGTGAACTTTTTCAGGTTCTGTCGCTAGGGAAACACCTCCGGAAATAACTATAATTATTAAAACCTGCCTCCTGATGTAGCAGGGAGCTGATTGTAAAAGGCAGCGTTTACACTTGGTGCCCGGAGACAGCGCCCGAGTAAGGTATTCGCTAGGCACTAATGTGAACACAACCTTTCTTAAGCACCTACTCCAGAATTCGAGCCCTAGAGTAGACACGTTTTTGTTAGTCCGAAGCAATCAACTGCTTTGCATACCCGGCCCATAAATCCCTCATACGCTCACGCTTCACTGGCGTCTGACATGATGAAATGGAGCAAATATGTACATAGTTACATGAGTACCTAACGAGTAAACACAACACCATTTTGTGCGTTTACCTATGCACTAGTACTCGAGCACCAAGTGAGACCAACCTCCTTGTGCATTTTTAAACCCAGCAAAGCAAGACGGTAACAGTATGCCTCGAGCTTTCAATCTGAGCCGTTAGACCTGCCAAAATGGTACGCGTCCCACATAATTTTCAAGTGATCACGTGCTAAATGGCAACGAACCTTTTTTAAGGTCTTTTTTTTCTTACCACAGAGCATATAGCGATCACTAACATGTTCAAAACGAAACACGTGCGACTAGATGAAGCTTTCCAGTTCTAAGTGGTTGATTCCCTGCAGCAACTGAAGCAGCAAAGCTCTTGAGAACTAAGATGAACTTTCTACAGGCATCTCACGAATGGTTCCGACCGCTGTCCGGAAAGGTCCGATTGTAAGTATCCACTGTTCGCGCTCACGAGAGTGACGGAACATGACACTGGTACTCGTAATGTCACGTGACAATCTGTTGTTTGACGATATCTTCTTCTCGTTGCCGCGCCTGCCGTTCCTTTTCTAGTTCACACCAGCGGTTTTTGTTGCGCTCTGCTCCAACGTAAAGAGGCTTTATCTTGGAGTTGAATTGAGTCAAAGCCTGACAAAAGAATCAAATATCAGGCGTTCGGACGAGAAGAAATACTGACCTTTAGATTAGAGAACGAGAACGGCCACGAGTACGAGATGTGAGAGATGTGTGACGTTTTTTTCGCGTCTTCTCAAAGACTAGACCTCCCGGTAAGCTTCATTGTACTTTTTTCAAGAAAAAAAAGTCAGAAAAGTTATTTTTATTGAAAGAAGTTTAACCCTGCCTCGATCCCAAAATGATAAAACCTCTAACATGTTATAACTTTTTTCCACCGCCTGGAAATTCTCGCTAAAACTCGTAGCAAAATGACGACGACTATCGGGTTTTCCCGCCAAAATGACGCTGGCTCACGTGCGTGCACTACTTAGTATTAAGAAAATCTCGTACTCGTTGTCGTACTCGTCTTAGAATCTAAAGGTCTCTACTATTTATAAGTCGGAATGGTTGAGTAGTTCTGAGTTGATAAAGCAACTGCACTTTACGCATTGCTTAAAAACTAAAAAAAAAATTAGATAAGCTGTGTGAACACTCGGCGCTTATAAAAAAGCACTTTCCCGTGCCAAAACGTTACCTACGGGACGGGCAAAAAACGGGACCCGAGTAGACTGCAAAACAGTCCGTATTTTTGCGTATTCAAGTACGCGCGAGCAGTCAAACAAAAGGTCTGGAATAAGGCTGAAAACAGAGAGCGAGAGGCTCGCGCGCTTCGCGCGCGTAAGACTCTTACGCCACGCTTTACCGATTTCTTTACTGATTTTGAGAAAAAAACCGACTGTTTTGCTGTCTAGTACCCGAGGGCTATTTTGGGCATTTTCACATGATGTCACGTCCGTCATATTGATGACCCTAAACAAAGAAACAGCGGCCATGTTGGTGAGCCAAACCATTTCTATGGGAGTTGAACCTTTTCATACGTAAAAACTTTCTTTTGCCCCAATAAATTTGCATAGCTGTAGGGCCACGTAGTCGGTTTGTGACGTCACGTAACGCGTGACGACAAAAAAACCCGGCAAACTACAGGGTACGTGAGAGCACCAGCTTTACTTTAAAACATGAAATTTGGAATTATTAATCTACCTTAAAGACAGGAATCCCTGTTGTTTCAAAGAATTGTACTTGAAGCGCAGGTAGTTCATCAATCTTTTGTCTATCCATGAGAGCCTACAAAAAAAATTGTAATAGATTTTGAAGTAACATTTTGAGTCAAACGTATAACTGCATGGAAAAATTGCGAGTAGTTTTACCACAAGCGCTAAGTTAAGTTGGGAGGTGTGTAAGGTGACAGGGCAAATACACGGGGACACGCGTATTTCCCCGCACCCCTTTTCCCAGTTCGTTGTCTCAGCCCTATGCCCACCCTAATGTCACCATTTCTAGTATCCCCTATCTTCCTCCCCTTCTGTACTTACAGATGGCTCCATCTTGAGGGTGGTTCGTTCAAGATCTCCTTGCTGGAAGAACTCACTCGTCACTAAATGAACAACCTGAAATTTAACGAGAGAGAACACGTAACCTTCCTGTGCATTTAACCGCGATGATGAGAGACCATCAAGCAATGAGCCATGAGATTATCAAGATAGCATTGCGTTGATGTGCCCACAGGCAGACCACCTACTGTTGATGTGCCCGTTATTGTTATTGAAGTTTGAGCATAGAGGGTGGTCTGCCTGTGATGTGCCACACTATTTTTGAACATTCAGAAAATAAGAAAGAACAGTAAAAATGTCCCAAACATACTTTGAAAAAACAAACAAATAAACAAACACGTCTGTTTCCCCATCTTGATTTATTTCAGAAAACTAACATTCATCTTACTCACAAGTTTCTGCAAAACTTCATAAAAAAAAATAAACCAGCATAGGACAGAACAAGGAAGTGAAGCAGCTTTGACAAACCTCTTTTTGAATCTCCCAGGGCTTTGTAGTTCCATTGAGATCACAAGCAGTCATCATCATAGCTCTAGGCAACAGTATAGAATATGTTATTAGAGAGCTTAAAGGAACAGGGTCACGAAATTTATCAAAATTCAAACAGTGCCAACTGCCACCAAATTGAGAGAAACAAGAACTGCTCAAAACATGAAAAGATGGTACAAATAACACAGCAAATACAAAATGAAGCAATGATGGACAAACATGAAGAGGATTGAAACGGATTGCAATTATGGCGTTTGAAAACTTGGGAGACTGATAGTTTTTCAAAGTTCACGTTGTTTGTTGTTTGTTGTTTGTAATGCTTAATATAATCCTTTGTTTGACGCGAAGCTGTGATTGGTCATTCGCCAGTAATTTCTCAAGTTTCATAGCGAATAAGGACGCATAATTGGCATAATTAACGAAAGGAAATAGACAGCCCTGACACAGCCCCTTTAAGCAATAGTGTCGGGTACCTAGTGTGCACACATCACCATTTTGTGCTGGTGACCCAAGCACCAATTCTCGGGCACCAAGTTGGAACAGCCTCACATTGGCCTAAAGCCCGGTGAGCATGCGAGAAATGATGCTACGGGCGACTCGAAACTTACTTGAGCATGTCTCTATGATCCGGGATTGAGGTGTCCAAGCCGCCCTTTTCAACAAGTGGAAAGAACATCGAACGTTGCCTAAATTTAAAAAAAAAACCCGAACGTTTCACTTAAAGGTCAATTAAATGACACTAAGGGGCGGTTATTTAAACGAAGTCTAACTTTGGAGAAGATAAACGCTTTTCTTGTCTACTCGATATACTTTAATGAAAATATCAGCGACAAATGGTGTTTAGATAAAAGCATTGGGCAAACTGAAAATGACTTAGAACGCGGTTTTGTTAAACAATGGCTAAACCCCGTTTAAATAACTCGCCCTTCAGTAACCTTCAGTTTAAAAAACAAAAAACCTTAACTGAAACTGTCCTCGCTCTTACCGACACAAAAAAGAAATAGACGAGTAACGACCACGGAAGTAAAGAACTCACCTAAAATTCACGGCTAAATCCGTTGATAAGATAGAATGCTTTATGTAACTAATAACTTGTCTGTACTCATCAGCATTTAGTTTCTGGAAAATGTTGTGGCCCTTTTGAAGAAAATTTCATGGTTAGTGTGACATTACGTTAAAAATGAACTCCCTTCTTTTGTTGTGAGGTCTGACCGGTTCATTGCGTTATCTTTAGTGTGATTCCTCAGAATTAAGTGCTTCACTAACTGCAAGTCAAGTCGCTCACCTCTGTGCTGAGGATAATTACAGCATGATTAAAGTGATGATGCTCTAAAGTGGAGGTCGTGTACAGCTTGGCTAAAGGCGAGTCTGTCCTGTTGACAACAAGAAAAAGCGTGTCAAACAATTTGTTTAGAATGTGCGTAAATTCAATACAACTACAGTCTTAAATATAGTCTATTAAATATAGTCGTTAACGCCCCTGCTTGCGTGACGAGACAAAAAAGGCTGAATGTAGGACTAGTGTGACGGAGTTAGTAAGGAAACGGGAAAGAGCAACTTCGTTTCCAGGGCTCTCCCTCTTTACCCTGGTTGCGGTGGTCAAGTGGCTCCCAAAATCTGGGAGCCAAAAATAAGGGAGGGGAAGAAGAGTAAATACTTGTCATAATGACAAAAGTTACTCTGTCGGGGCCCGAGAGGAGTTTGCCGCCTCGTTTATTATTAGCTGATGGTGCGGGTATTTCAAAATGTCAATAACACCCGAAAAAATAGTATTGCATAATGCAAGAGAGAGAACGCTGAGAACGAGTTTGGCTATTCATGTGGTATATCGTGCACCAGCCGATAAATTAACCAAAGCGGAAAATCAAGGAAAATAACATAATAATCTTTTAACTACCGTCTGGGTGGTGCTTCTTGTAAACCTGACCTTTGTATTATCTTTTTCTTTTCAAGAACTACACGTGCGGAGAATGTAAATTTACGGAAAGCTGATTTTGCACGTGCAAATCGAGCAAGATTTTCCATATCCTTTTGGCAGGACGGCGAGCGAGTCTTTTGAAGTACAAACTCTCCAAACAAATAACCTGTTTCGCCTTCAACATAATGTTATCATAACCAGCCGAAAACAACGCAGTTTGTAATCAACTCAGAAACTCAAGCGCCAATTTGAAGCAAGAATTTTCTCCCTACCCCATATAGTATTTCATCGTCCAGTCGACAAAAATAAGTGGAGGATTTACCCCCGCTGCGCAATTTATTAACACACATTACCAGGTGACAAAAGCAACCGGGGTTCTTGTTCGAAGCAAGAGAGAGAGCCCTGGGAACTAAGGTGAGGGAAAGGGGAAATTAACGACCGCAAAGTGGAAGTCGGGGCACTCGGCTCTCGTGGTAGAAGTCGCGTTACGAGTCGTTGTTGGCTTTACATACTTGGTCTGAAAAGCATTGTTTGTTCCTCTGTGATCCAAGTCATGACACAAACAGCCGACAATCAAACCAAGACATTCAAGGTTGCTCATATACTTGTTCATGCCTCCAGTCTGTGAAAAAGTAAAGAGTTTCCAGCCCACTTGTTAGAATCACTGTCGAAAACGATCGCAACAATATTAAGAATCCATAGAAATAGGCGTCTTGGAACAGATTTCTTTTAATTTCTCATCATGGAAGCTACATTGTCAAGACATAGAATTTCATTCGTTTCTAATGGTAGCCAATAACCAAATATGGCCCCCAGATGATGGCCAACAACTTCTGAAAAGACGAAATGCTTTAACGGTTCTTATTACACAAAATAATGACTCACATATGCCCTTCATTGCGCTATGATCTTTCAATTTTCGGGTGAACTTTATCAGATATAGGCCACGTCCACACGTATCCGGATATGTTTGAATTCGCAACTTTTTCTTTTCAGATTCAAAAATTTCCACGTCCACGCGTATCCATATGCAAATTGAATTTGCCCGTCCACACGTAACCGACACGTATCCAGGGTTCATACAAAAAATTGCAACCATTTTTCAAGGACTTTTCAAGGACCACATTAGATTTTCAAGGACAACCTACTAGGAATATAATTTCACAGATTGTACAAAAATGCATATTCCCAGTATATTCTAATAAGACTTTAAGGCTTTAACTGTTTGCTTCACCAAATTCTCTACATTTTTCAGTTTACTTGTCTTAAACTGATAGTTAATTATTGCATAAAACATGGAGCACTTTATGTAAATGACCTTTACATTCACTGAACTACGATTTATATTCTGTCTTGGACAACCAAAAAGCATCAAAAAATTCTTTCCAGGCTACTACATTTAAAGTTGAAGAAAATTCAAGCTCTTTTCAAGGACTTGCACAGAAATTTAAGGACTTTTCAAGGAAAAATGGAATTCAAGGACTTTTCAAGGACTTCCCCTAAAATTCAAGGACTTTTCAAGACTGTGCGAACCCTGGTATCGCTCACACGTATCCGTGTCCACTCTAGTACCCAGGAATAGCCTCTGGGAATACTGACAACAGAGTATGCGTCGTAAAGCACGCGAAATTTGCATCTGGCTCTGCCTTTCACGGTGAAGAACTGGGCTTGTTACGGCAGCGGATGAATAAATATCCGGATTTAGCGTCCACACGATCCCGGATTAATAGCGTATTCAAAAAATACATTCCCACTCTGCAGAGCGGATTCAGAAAGTTGCGGATTCGTATGCGAGAAACACGAGCTGCAGGTGCGTGCTTTCTTTTTATTTCCGCACGAGCTGCACGTGCCATTCGTCAGGTTCTTCAGCAACAAAACTTTGCATAATCGGGGCATTTACAAACAAACGCCGCAGTTTAACATTGACTCAAACGTGGTGTAGCTCGCAATTTCGCTCTAGACCCTACTCTTTTATTGCTAGTTTTACGACGAGTGGTTGAACGGTTATCTTATCTAGGGGTAGTAGCAATACAACTACTATTTGCTGCTTCATTCTCCAGAAAACGGGAAAACACTCATCCTACAGTGTGGGCCTCATGGCTCGTGTGCTTCTAATCTCTGACCTTGTACCATTTACAGCACAACCTCCATGCGTTTATTGTTTTACAGAGGAGATTGGAAAAATAAGACCCAGGTAAGATTTAAGCTAGGTTTTCATTAGTCAGGAGATATTTTCGCATCTGTAACTAATCCGAAACATTTTGGTGTCGGATTCGTTTGGCCATCTGTACGCAGGTGCGTTAATCCGAAATGAAAATTCAAATGTTTTTTAACGCCTTCATATCCGAGTACCCTGAATGCAAAAAAATTCCAGAAATGTTTAAGAATCCGGAAAACTCTCCTCTTGTGTAAACCCCGCCTTACGGTATTTTTTGAGAGCCATTGTAAGTTGTTTAACGCCACAGTTTTCGCTAACTCTATGAACTCTTTAAGCCCCCATATCCAAATACAAATATTCTCAAGACTGATCTCCATACATTTCCTTAATGAATTAGTTGGGAGAATTTGTTTGAAAAACAAAACGTTTCCCATGAAGAGATTACTTTATATATTCTCAAAACATTTTTTCTTGATTATGTATTGACATCGTCAGGAGAAAATTGATTTTGGTCACTCTTAAAGGGTTAACTACATACCTTGAGCATGCAAAACATTGACTGTGCCACATTGAAGGCGTGTCTCCAGTTGTGATAGATAACATTTCTATAGTTTTTGCGTACAGTTAACAGCCATCTACAAAGAACCTAAAATAAGAAAAATGAAGAAGGGTTTTGGGTTAAATTTCGCCTCGTATGTATACATGAGTCCATTTCAGTTTTTAAGCACCCAACACAAGAACTCGACATGGGGCAGCGAAAACGTCACAAATAAAATCAATTCGCGTTTTTCATACTATGTTTCGATTATTCTAACTCGATTAAAATTCAATGTAGCTTAATTTTCCTGAAGTTGAATCCACAGACCTATTCGGCTAACTCAATAATGTACCCAAATCAAACCCTTTGGGAATACAACGTTTTGTTTCAGGAATTTCCATATCATTTAAATGTGAATGCTACGTATAATGCAAATACAATACACAAAGAATCTTAACTCAGGGAGATTTGAATGGGGTACAGCATTGAGTTAGCCGAACAGGTCTATGGGGACCGCACCCAAGTTAAGGAAGAAACGAAAAAATCCGTTGTCGTGTGGGATTAATTTGGGTTTCTGGGAAACTGCCCACCTACCCCTCCCCTAAGTCAACATTTTGCCCTAAGTGAGAAGTTAGTGTTAATGTTGGCCTAAGGGAGGGGTAGGTGGGCAGTTTCTCAGAAACCTAAACTGTTCCGTCGTGTGTTTACCTCGTAGTCTATGTGAAATTCATCAATGAATCCACAATCGATAAACATCCTAAGTGAAGCTTGCAGCATCTCGTTAGGTCCCAGGGAAAAGTCATTAAACTGGAAACTGTCAAGTTTGAGTTCTGAAGCTATGGGTACTGGAGTATTCTGCAAAGGAAATCAGCAGGTAACTCGTTAGTTACCATGTATACTTCAGGGGCACCCAACGAGAATATAGTTCAAGACCACTTAAATATAGCATTGTTAAACGTATTTTAGTAGATATAGGCACATTTTTATCCCCTAAAAACTTTTCATCTGTTCGGATTTCCTAGCTGAAAGTCCAGTGATCCGAAAATTACAGAGATCGAAACTTATCTTTTCGAAAATTTCAGCCAGAAAAAAGGCTCCCGAAAATGCTAGGTGACCTTTTTAGGGTAAAAATCCGTATAAAATGGGCAATTATACCATTTTTTAGATATTCCAAAATCCTAGGAGAGGCAGGCAAGCAAGCAATTTTACAACAAATGTTCCGAAAATTCTAGATCTCAAATCGTCTTCCGAACAAATATTTTCCTAAAATTGACGTTGGGTGCCCCTTGATACTTAGATAATTTGAGGATTAACACCGCCCCTGCAAGCATGACTATACAGCTTACAATGAAACAAGCGTATCTATTCATTTACCCCTGCCATCTCATCTTGAATGTCCACCTATACTGTCCTACAACTCCAGATCGTTATTTTAACATTTCATTCAATTCTGTTATCGGTTCGGTTTTTAAAAGTTCTCGAAATCACCAAAACATCGCTCATAAAGTCAGGCTCTTGGACGAAAGCTACTAGGCAGCACTTTGGTACGGTGTTACTAAGTTGCTTTTAGGTATTTTAGAAAAAAAAATTTGAAAAAAACACCATCATCAGTGTATTCCAGATTAAAAAGGGTTATGAGATGCAAAAAGTTCGACATATTTTGGTTCTAGGCGGAGAGAAAGAACATGCTCTCCTTTGCTGATCGCCAAACTTACCTTGAGTCTGTCAATTTCGCCTCTCTTCGCAGCCGCATGGTATGACAATACCTTGAAAACACAAGGCAAATAGTTAGGAAAATATATAACAAAGCGTTCAATTTAGAACTCTTCGGAGAGTTTTGCGTTAAGCAATTTGGAACAGCTTTTAAGTAAACAACAGAAGCGTTGCAGTTTGGTTTCTACGTCTATATTTAGGACGGTAGCAAAAAATCGGGAGGGGGGAGGCAGGGTTTTTTGGCCCTCGTTTTTTCGGATGAGGCGGGGCAGGGCGGGGGGAGGGGTTGAAGGCGTCCCCACTCTCAATTTTGCACTGGCATGCACGAAAACGCTTGCTATAAAGCCTGTCCCAGGTTTTTGCCAGTCTATGAAAACATGACTCTAAATGACAAACATGCCAAATCATATCTGTAAAATGTTGCGTGTATCTTTATAATAATCACACATGTCAGGGAATTGTCAATGAGATAGTACGAGAAGGCAGCAATGCCCAAACAGTAAATATGTTACCCTTAACTCTAACAGCAGAAGCCCTAGCGCGATCGCTTTTCTCACCTCTATTGCTACTTGTTGCTTGGCTTTTGCTTTCGCCATCTGATCATAGATCATGGTGTTGTGAATTCCAAGGCCGCAAAAAATGGCAAATGCCTACAGAGATAAGTTGGAAAGTTTTTTATGAACAATTTAACTAGTAATGGCATGAAGCGCCAAGCAAAGTTGTCAAGTTCTTGAGGAATAATAACTTTCTTTGTCTGAAACCTCGATGACCTGACAACACTTTCGCATTGTGACTGCCCGCATAAAACTGGGCATAAATTGGGAGGTTAGGGGTGGAAGAAATCTTCTTTCCTTTCTCTCTTCTTCCACACCTCTCCATTTTTTTTTTTTTTTGGCGTCTTGTGAACGAAAAAAAAAAACTTTGAAGATTGTTGCATTTCTCTTTCATAATGTGTTAACATGCTATGCTGAAAGGATTTGAAACGTGCATTGTAGCATAAATATGTAAGCCATACCTCAAACAATGTCTCGTCACTCTCATCAAACGGTTTGTTGTTTAATTTGCTAATCAACTGAGCAACTCCTGAAACAGTTTAACATAACGCAATGTTAATTACACACTAAATAAACATTTAATTATAAAATCAACAGTTTAATAAGTAAGGTTATCTTATTTATCCAAGAGTTTTCAGCAATGCCCTCTTCCCAACCCACTGCTAAGTTAAGTAAAGAGTGTTCCTGGCATTTAAGACTTGGAATTCAGAATCTCTGGTGCATTTTACCCACACAATTTACGGTATTTTAAGCCTTGCAGACTACTATCCTCACTTTCCTGAAGACGAATTATTATATACATTATTAATTTTTACTTTAACATTTACTAAGAAAATGCAACTTGTGGAAAAAAAATTGAAAGTACTCTACTCACCAATAATTTCAAACTTGTTGTTCCTAATTGGCATACACAAAATCGGCCGATGGGCATCAACTCCATTGTCAGCACTTATTGCAAGCTGCAAAACGGGCAATGGATAGGACTGATTCACCAAAAAGACTGAAAGGTTGTTACTCGATCACATTTACAACAATAAATTAATGCAGTAAATGTATCACCCCAAAGGGAATCTGGATTCTGGAATATGAAAAATATTTGCTTGTGGAATCCAGAAAACAGGAAAATTCGGCATGTGGCATCCGGAATCCTGGGTTCTGGAATCTAGAATACAGAACAAGGAATCCAGAATCCCACTAACAATTGGATTCACAGACAAAGACTGGAATCCACTACCTGGAATCCGGAATCCATTGTGTGGAATCCAGAATCCAAGACTGTCGTGGATTCCCCTACATGGGGCGAAAGATACACTAAGCATGATCACGTCACACAAGAAAGAGACAATAACTTACAATTCCTTTTAACCTTGGATCAAGCGCGGCATCAGGAACATTGAGTGTCTACAAAAAAAGGAGGGATATAGAAATTTATGACAAACAACAACAAAGAAATTTACAAAGAAACAAGTGCTACAGCTAGCATAAGTTTCGCGTGTCCATTTCTCGGAAGTCCCGATAACTTTTCAAAAAGCTGACCAGCTGTTTTATGCTTGCCATGTTTGCATTCAAGATCAAAGTTTCAATAATTTTGAAAATGATACACTGAAACTACCAGTTAACAAAGCAAAAGTGACCGGTTTGTGAGCTACAAACTGTGCTACTATTCAACAGGTTTGGATGTCAAAATTTGTCAAATGTCCCGAAAAGTTACCGGACCTTGCAAGAAACAGGCCCCTGGTTATAAGTAAAAAGCAAAACTTTCTGAAAATAACCACCAGGGTGACAGATACATTCTTCAAGACAAGATTAAGATAACCCTGGATGAGCTCAATATTTGTCTTCAAATCCGAATGCTTAAAAAGCAGATCCCAGTTAGCTCTTTTTGCCTAAAATACCATATGATTTTCAGACACTCTAAAACAGCGAGTCAAAATTAACAAAAAAAAATGCTTTTCAACAACAAGAAACAGGAACCAGAATTAAAATTTAACCCCGGGTTACCAGTGGCCTTCAAAGGAGTGGTCCCTGAAGATCTAATTTTTCCAGAGTGTTTCTTCCTAAGAAACATGCCTTATCATCTTTCAGGTTTTCCATCAGGGGTGTATCCAGCTTCTTAAGTATTGTGGGCCTGGCTGACTTTCATTTCCACACACCCTGAAAATTGCACTCGTGACCAATACACACTGACCTCACCAACAACTTGAGCTCTTTAGCTTTTTAGCTCACCCCAACAATACATGATTTATTACAAGCGGTAGAGTGATCAAACCAAAAATTTGTAGGCCCGGGCCTACAGGTCAATGGGCTGGCTACACCCCTGTCCATCTACGATAAAATACATTTCCCTTCTCATTTATCCAGCCATTAGGCCCTATGCAAAAATGTCTCTTTACCTTGCCACTTGAAGCAACTAGCTTTGCTACCCTTGTACAGAAAGAGCCGTCATCTCTCCCCTCACTGTAACTGAAAGAAAAAGAGGAGAGTCTCAAGATGTTTTACAAAATTATGTGACTATCCAAACACTAGCAGATAAGGCAGGTTTATAGCTAAGTAACGCCTTGGTTAACCCAGTTTAGTCCCACTAAAACCAAAACTTAGGAAATGTTTGTTCATAAGGTCAACAGGGGACCCCTAGGGAGTGGATTCACCGACCCTACCCTTCCTCAGTACAAAGGGAAACAGAAAAAAAACCCTCCCTCTTAAAAAATAGAAAAAATTTAAAAATTATTGATACCACAGGTTTCAAACAAATTAAATAATAATATTACACCTCCCCCCTGTCCAAATGAGGCTTAAGCACTACTTTTCCTGTCTCCATAATTTACTTTAGGAATGATCCAGACATGTTAAGAAACCAACAATTATTATTTCAGTCTACAATATAATCATCAAGACTTACATTGTACTATTCGTATTCCTACTTCCTGAAACACGAAGGTTGAACACTTTTGTTATTCTTAAGTCCTATGAACAATAAAAATTATATTAGTACAACTCAGTCAATTATTTGAGTTAAGTTTACTCCAACCTGAACTTCACTAAGAGGCCTCTAAGAGACAAGTATTCTACAACGTAGATACGAGCTGACTTGACTACTGGCAAGTGCTAAACAGCAGTTTGCTACACAAAGATTTTAACAGGACCATAAAAGATGTCAAATTGAGCATCTAATTAAAAATGAACATTGGAACTTGGTTTGGTGTACTGTAGCGGAAGGAAAAGAGTCTTACTTGCGCTGTTTCTTCTGCTAAGCTGTTGCCAAGAACTGGATGCATTAACAGGAGAACAGAACATCTCTCACACTTCAGCATTGATAAAGCTCTTCTCATGATCTTGTGCACCACTTTATCAAGTGAAGTCTGCTCTTCAAAGATGTCATGGACAAGCTCCAGCAATGCCTGTTTCAAAGAAAACAACTTCTTAAACAGTTATCAGGGGTAAGTCTGGAAAACATTAATCCACAAAAATGGGCTTTTAAGACCTGAAGAGTTCTAAACTCCACATCCTTCCCTGCCACGCCCTTTCACTCACTGGAGAAAGTGTCAGTAGGAAAAATTTTTATACTGTACCTTTAAAAACTGTGGACGTAATCAAATGAAACCTCTTTCGTAGAATTTCGCACACTCAGTAGTGTTTATTTTTTAGGAATTGGAAAAACAAGGATTTTTCCTTTGGCCACTTTGAGGAGTAAAAAGGGTGAAGGAAAGTTCTGTTACATTATAAGTACTTACTCTGTTCCTATTAAATTCAATTGCTGAGAGTTCAAATAGTTTGGCGTTGGTAATACCTATCCCACAGAATGTCAGGTACATTTCACAAACCTAAGGAGGGAGAGCATTTGAAAATTAACAGTATTCATAACTATTACATGAACTGTCATTTAAACCCATCAACAATTGATGAGCTTGGGGAATGGTGCCTCACAAAGGAAGGTGGAGCCTAGACAAACTAAGCCGAATGCATAGGGTATCCATGGCAACCAACCGACGGCAACCACTGGGCACCGTCACACTGAAAAAAATGGTGGAAACTAATTACTTACCACGTAATTGACATGCCAAGAGGGACGGGCAGGCTCGGGGTCAAAAACAGCGAAAACTGCCCAGAGGCAAGAAACAATGGAGAATGACTTGAAATCTGAAGTTGAGCTGTAAACATGCAACTCCAATGAATACAACACCCGGCCACCCCGCACACCAACCCTGGGGAAAACTGCTGCGCAGCGTTTGATTAGAGTTTAACTTAGCCTAAATTACATTCACACACATCTAACTGTTCACATGGATCAATACAAGTGATCGCCAGGTCTTCCACGTTGGCCATGAAATAATTCAAACTTCTCATGTAATCAAGCTTAAGCTGAGATTACCTCCTCATCTTCTTCAGTGAAGGGTACTGGACCAGGCATCTTATTTATTATCTGGGCAACCCCAACAACCTGCGTATTCAAAATGTCAAAGTTACGCGCCTTAGAGCAAATCCTCTATAAAACCTTGACCACAACCCCCCTCCCCACCCCCTGTCTGATAAGTCCTCCTATGGGCCCTTTTTATTTGTAGCTGTAAAGTTACAGCAAATTGTCTAATAAGCATTGACCCCACCCCTCCCCACCCCCTATCTAATAAGTCCTCTTAAGAACTCATTTATTTGTAGCTGGTAAGTCATGTGATACAAAAATGCCATGCTGGGATGCGAGAAGTGTAATGGGACAAGACAAACAAAGAGCCCACATGATTGAAAATGGAATTTCCTTGGTTCATTGTATGAGCCCTCCAATAGGAGAGGACCCCAAGGGAGACAGCAGAAGTCCTTTTCCAACCAATTACAATACAGGAATGGATCGACCCCAACAAGCATTTCTCAGAGGATGACAACATGTACTACACTACCCTAGACCGAGCCAGTCAGAGATGACTTACAGTTGACTGCTCTTCAGTCGATTGATGATGATGATGAGGTCTTGCCCCAGGGTATTTCTTGCATCCCAGTTTGTTTACCATGAGACTCCTTACTTTATTGACAGTCAAGTATTCTTTAGGATATTTACTTTTTATACCGTCTTCAACGATTTGTAAGTACATGTGAGGAAATACACAAAAATCATTTAGGGCCTCAATTCGAGAGAAATTACATCAAAATGTGTGATGAACATGGCGCGTCATTTCAATCATTGCCAAAATCGTGAACCGACCCATTTCGAAAAACTCAACATCTTTCACATTAATATTTCGTAAGCTTTCTACGCATGGCTCTTTTCTCGCTGCCACACTTATCCCCAGGTTCCACGGACTCTGCTGGGAACGCCTGGGACCATGACGCCCATTTGGTGACCACACAAACACGAAAAAAGAAAGAAATAGTTGCATTTTTAGAGTCTCCAAGCTAAACCAAGTGAGACTAAATATGTCCCTACTCTCTGTTTAGCACTTAGGAAGGGGAGGGAGAGGGATTTATGGTATGGGTTTTTAGAACTTATATAAAGGCAGAGCTGAGGCACATATGTCCATGATATGAATTTGTTGTAGGTCGCCATTTCATCTAGTCTTCTCTCGCTGTTTCAAGGTCATGTCGCTTTTTGGAATTTTACCCTAACAGGGCCTGTATATATGGCATGCTATTATTAGATTTCATATTTAACACTGATCTTGTATCTAAGATAGTTGAAACATCCTTGAAGCACTATAAGTGGGCTACAAATGAATGACAATAACTTTGTTTGTGACTCTTTCTTAAAAAGATCTTTACAAATTCAACCCAGTTGATTTCCCAAGCTATAAGACAAAGTGAAGGTCTGCTACATTAGCCACTGACATGTTTCTCTCAAGTGATAACTTTCGTCACATGATCCATGTGACAAAAGAATGTTCCGGCACAGGGCCAGAAGATTGAATTTTTTTAAAACTCCCCAAGAATAAACTGACATACTCCACTTGTTCTCACCTCTCCTTCATTGTTCTTCACTGGTTTGCATAATAAGCTCTTTGTATGATAGCCAGTCTGAAGATCAACCTCTTTGTTGAAGCGAGGGTCCTATATTAATGAACAAAATAACAGACAGAATCTTAGAGTTAGCTTGGGCTTTTTTAGGAAAATCTAAATTTGGATTCTGAATCCAAAAATAGATTTCGAAGTTCCATTACTTATAGAGTCCAAAAATGCAGAATCTACTGCTCATGTAATCCAGATTTTTAGGATTTACAAAATGACTTGTGCATTTCCCTAGGTACAGATAAGAAAAAAAAGTACATCAACCCCCGCCCTGTTAGTAACATATATTAAAAATAGGTTTGAGATAGCGCTACAATTAAGACATTACATTTTTTCATGCCATGCCAACTTATCTAATTTTTCCCCCTGCATTCTCCTTCATCAGACCTCTCCTAGACCCAATGTTGAGATTTGCATTTTTGCAAATGGAATAATATGTATATCAACATTGAGAAGGACATAACATAACAAGTGTTTCAACAAAGTGTGATGAGTGTGAAGAGTTACGGGTGTTGCATGTCCAATCCAACTTCTGTTGACAAATGCATCTGACAAAAATCTTTAAGTATGACAGAACATGTTTATAGCCCACCACATCCCAGCCAGTTCCCAACTTTTTTCCTTGCTTCCTTCCATTTTTTTGGTTGAACAAATCAACGAGTTAACATATTTAATTTTGGACTTATCAAAAGGAATAAATAATAATAATAATAATAATAATAATAATACATTATTATTATTATTATTTATGTATTTATTTATTGATCACCCAGTAACTGCTGCCAAGTCAGCTCAGTTGGGAGTGCACCAGTCTGCCAAGCGGGAAGTCATAGGTTCAAACCTCATCCAGACCAATAACCAGGGTTTTAAAACAAAATGCAAATATCAAAGACATTATTGTCATGAGAGGGTGTGCCCTTGTAAATGACCATGTAAACACCCCCTATGATAATGCATCTATATACAGAGAAGTTTTTGGTGTCAGTAACGTTTAAAAAGGTACAAGAGAGACTGCTGTCAATGTGAATTTTCACCATGCATATATTTTTAAGGTAACAAAATATCCATTAAAAAGTGCCAATAATAATAGAGACTTTAATTTAAAGAATGACCTTCAAATTTTGAACTAAGCTCGTAATAGTCAAAAAATATTTTCAATCTGCTAAAAAAGGATAATTTTGAAAGTTTCTGCAAATACACAGCAGACAGAGTAATTGTGCATCTTGCACTAAAAATGACAAACAAAATAAGCCGCTCTAGCTATATCTCGCTTGTCAACAAAGTACTTGGGTGACAATCAGATTAAAAGCAAGAGTTTAAAAAGGAAATCCGTCAAAATACCGCTGAAATATACACGCCAATGTTGGTCGTACAGTAGCAGGATTCAACAACAAACTCGCGCTTTCCCATTCTTCCCGGCTCGCAATAATTTTACAACGACAAAAAACAAAATATATGCCATGATTTGTAAGCCACAATAAACATACAAGCGTCGAGAGTTTAAACATTGCGATTTTACGAATGCATCGCGAGAAAGCTAACATTTTCGCGGCTTTTTGAAGGGCCGGAACAGGTCGATGAAGGTTAAAAGGAATGGACAAAAAATAGGTCACAGCGAGAGACACATTAATCAAAGTCGTTGAAGCGCGACAAACACGAATTTGGTACGTCAAGTTAACTCGGCTGTGTATAATTTCGGCTTTATAGCTTAATAAGCCACCCACACACTCGAGCAGTAGCCAGACTGAGACGAGAGAAGACGTCGTGATAACATTTTATCGCATTTAAAGGCGATCTGATAACCAAAAAGATTTTTAAAGTGTTCGTGCCGATATTAAAAAGATGATTTTCTCCAAGATTATGAACACAAATGCTAAAAATGCAAATTCAAAGCCGTGAATTCATAATGATACTTCAGCTGCGAGCTTGCCTTTAGCCGTGTCGTTTCGAATTAAAGCCACATTATTACTTTGACCAATTTCTTAGTTTTCGTAAATACAATTAAAGGTAAAAATTTTCTACAAAATTTTATCAAGAGGCAGGAAATTTTTCGATACCAGATAACAGTTAAGATCTCGTTTACGTTTCTTTAAAATGCGCTTCGGTTGGTAAAATACAAATAAAATGGATGTGAATTAATAATACGAACAAAAATAGCCATCCCGTTTAAGTTTGGTTTGATCCGGGTATGTGACCCAATTTAATTTCTGCAAACAGAACAGTAGTTTTTGCAACCCACGCTACCTTACACGATTCGAAGCCATCAAACTAACTGGAAACGGAATAGAATATTGTGATCTGCTAAAAGTACAAAGCTGATCGCTTGAATCCAAAGCGTTCAAATTAACAGCGCGCGCTATCAGAATCGAACGACTCATCAAAATTCGAACGATCACGGTCCGATAATTATGGTGTCGCCTTTTTATATGCAATGTGCAAGAGAGCCCCTTTTGCAAGGGACGTTAAGCCAAGGCGCCGGCGACTTAAGAGAGCGAATGAAGGTTTACATACGCCTAAAAACCCTAATGATTTATTTATACTAAAACGTTACAAACCGCATAGGCATCGGGGATGTTAACTGTTTCTCCGGTCTCTGCAGCATAACCAACAAGACCCTTTCCCCACGGAACAGTAATTTCTCTCTGCTGGTTAATAAAGTCTTTCGCTGTTGAACTCGTGGATCCAACTTGCACATCGAAAACCTTTGAAACGAGTGACTGTTTACCTTTCGGCCCCTCCACAAGAAACAATGAGCAGCGATCAGCATTCGTCAGAATCCCAACATTGACTAGAATTTTATAACTCAGTGTTGTCAGGTCTAAATCATTGGCTATGTCCCGCACTATCTCGAAGAAAAACTGCTTTTCATTGCTGTTCTTTAAATCCAGTTTTGATTCCGCATTTAAGCCTACAGAGGAGGGCAGGCGAATTTTGGACTCAATTAATGCCCCCAGAACATGCTGTTGTCCACAATTCGGCAACGATTTGGTTTTGCGGAGCTGGCGTGAAGGGGGGCTCCTCACTCGTCTCGTTCTTTCCTCTCGGATTTCATAAGTACTTAAGTCCAGAGAGTCGACAAAACTTGATGATACTGATTTACCGCTTAATCCGTGTGTTCCTCCGTAACCTAGAATCCAGTGTCGTTTTTGATTCCCCTGGCGCTGCGGTTCGGAATACCTCCGAGTGATAGGTGATGTTGGGTTACTAAAAGATTTTGTATCTCCCGCTTCGTTTACAGCTTCCTCTTCCTCGTTCGAATTGATTATGTCCACTGTGTCGTTGAAGCGAAAATTCTTTCCTCTCCGAGCACTGCAATTCTCGATTGCATCCGAGCAGAAAACGTCAGAGCAGTCGCTTCTTGCCTCATTCCACAGTTGAACCATTCGCGCGGTAGCCTTACGCACAAAGTATTCCTCAGCTTGCTGTGGATGATCGTCAAGCCACTGTTCCACCTGGTCGAACGATAAAGTCATTGTTTAGCCATACTTTTCGGTCAAGTCAATCGGCATTTCCCACTCATTACTCTGGAAAATTCATCGCGCTGCAGCGCCGAAGTTCGACAAGCCGTCAGTTTGTCATCGGGGTTGTGAAAAAACCTTGACCGATCGCGCATGTAACTAACTGCTAACAGTGTAAACAAACGGAAATATCGCAAAATAATGCAAACTGGAAGTTGTGTGTTGTTGTCTAACTCCTGCAAATCGAAGGTTCGATCGGCGCGTGTCAACAGAAGATTTTACTATTACCAGCTCAATGGAGCCCAATGCACACATGAAATGTAATACCAAAGAACATACGCTGCTCAGATCCAAACGATACACATTGCATGCAATGAGCAACACAAAGCGGGGTAGTCACGAGTTCCTTGTTCAACCGCAGACCGGTTTGTTGAGCCTTTTGTCGGTAACTTTTCTCGCTTCGTCGCCTCGTCACACATCGCAGGCTTCCATCGATATAAAAAAAACGCTGTTCAGGATGCTTAAATAAAATTTATTTTCAATATCGTCCTATGTTAATTACAAAAATTACCCTAACCGCGTTAGAATATGAAACAGAAATCTAGTTGATTTTAATTTGGTTGTGGTTTTTGTGGTCATGTGAGAGCCGATGAGCCAATCAGATAAGCAAGTCCATGCCATACTATAGTACAAAAACGACAAAATCAACGCTTGGATTCCAATAAGATCGAGAGAGAGGCGCGCAGTAAGGGATTTCTCACGCTATTTTTGCTGTTATTTATTTCTCTAATCTTTTGTTTTCGTGTCCAGCATCCTGGTCACGCACGTCAGTGACTATTGAGACCTGTAACTTTTCGGATTGATTTCTTAAGCGCATTATTTATGATGATTTCATTTCATCTACCTAAAAGCCAGTTTTTTATACATGTATAATATCTACTGTATATGCACACGTGGTTTCAAAAAGCATCTTGTCAAGGGCATGATAAAAACGTAATTGCCGCAACTTTGATATGCATGGTTTCTCATGCGGGGCACTTATTATCCATTAACATCTGTCTACCAGTTTCTCAACCACCCTACCCCGGCGAATCACCTGTGATTCGGATAAAGATTAAATTAAACATGGAATTTTTGTCAACAAATGGATTTATCATATTTCCTACAGCATGCAAGTGACTTTTAGAAGGACGGGGTTTACTCGGAGAAATTAACTTCCAAATCTATGGTCTCAAGTTGGTCAGATAAGAACGATAAGTCATCTACTTTTACTCTAACATAAAACATTTTCTGGCTGATACATCTTCGCCTCAAGCGGTACTTTAAGCTATCAAGAGAGTATAGCATTATTTACAAGACTTTTTTCATTTGGTCTGCAGTTTCTCAATGATTGGCTACTCATGAAATATTACTAACTATAAATATTTTGTTTATAAAGCAAAATGTGCGTAATTTAAATATTCAATGAATCCACTCCTATTTTATCTCCAAATATCTCCATCATATTAGAACCACAAAGAAATTTAGAGGTAAAACGCTCTACTTTCCCGAACAATTCAGTTTAGTCTCAAAATGTAGAAAAAAAAAAACGAAAGAAAAACGAAATTGCGAGAAACTTGATATAACAGCTTGATATTGCTTCAGATTCTTTACGAAAAAGAGAAAAATGCCTGGGAGATCTAGCTTATAATTCGGACTATGCGTCGAAGATCGCCCTGGAGTTTAAGACTTCACCCGAAAGGAATATCCTATTCACCCTCGGATTTCTGACTCTAATTTTACTCGAAGACGAGGTCTCCCTACCCCTGCACATCAATGACAACGCTGTATCAGTACAGTTTCTGTATTAAAAATTGTGTATTCATGTAATTAATGACCATCGATATTGAGGCGCGACGAAGGTCATTTTCGACGTAGGTTATTTTTAGGGACCCGAGCAATTTTCTCGCCCTGAAAACAGCTACCGATTAGGAGTAGAAAGTATATGCAGTGTAATGCAATAACTAAAAGGGTCTAATTTTTGGTGAGCAGTAAAAGATGAGGACCACTAGAAAGTTTTGGCATTTTCTGATTGCTATCACGCAGAACAAATTTGTCTGTGTTGAAACCAACTGTAATGGCAATAGATTATCGGTGGCAAGGCTCGTAAATGGCTGTTATTCGAAACTGAAAAGATGTTTCACTGCTTTAAGTGAAAAATAGGAAAAACAGAGAACGAGATTAAACTGGCAGAGGCACCTCTCCCAGGTTTACATGCTTTAAGGTTAGCCGCTTTTATCGCGTTTTAAGAAGATGGTATAAGCGGATTATTTCGACCTGATTTAGGACGCTATAGGTTAGCTTTCGCTAATTGTGCCGCTTTTTGAGTTGGCAAGATACCAGTTGATTCGTCTTACTGATAATCCCTGAATCACGAGCTAAGATAATTAAGAGCCAATGTCTGTAATTTTCGAGAATCGGTTGACAGTCGTGAATTTTTGAATTTCTTCATATTTTGCCCACATAATCTCCATAGTACACTTATTTTAAAAATCACATTAAAACTTGTAACGGCTTTTTATTTTTTCCTGAATCGGGCAAAGTTTGAAAAACGCCAAATCGGCGCTCTTTCGAGTATGAAATTAGCGAAAATTAAGCATTTTCTTCGTGCTCGTACATAAAAACGGGATGACATATCTAAATGAAATCAAGTCACAAGGAAAACACAGACTTGTACTTTATAATTCTGCAATTATCTTTAGATAAGCTGTTTAAATGTGACTGTGTTGGCCGCAAGAAGAAACACGATTTCGGCTCGTTTCAAAAATGGCAAATTTGACCTAACTTCACAATCGAAAAAAACAACTGATACATGGAATTTCAACATGAAACAAACACTATTTTAAAGCATTTTCTTTGCCGTTTCTTGAGTTAAAAAATTTTTGGCGGCATTACAAAAGTGCGTCGCTGAGACACCGAAACGTGCAGCGTACGTAGTTTCGCACGTTGGAACGCTGAAAACAAGCTAGCCGCGAGTGTAGGCACACAAAAGTTTTTGCTAACTTAGCTTCTTTTACAAGAGGCACATTACGGGAAGCCCTAAAAATCTTTTGAAAAACGCTTTTCAACTTGATGGTTATAAAAAAGAACTAAGACTGCATTTGATTGCACGCAAGTAGCTGAAAAAGACAACGCTGTTAAGTTCTCATGGAGTGTAAATATTAACTTCGAGTTTCTGCACCTAAAATAAAGCCGCTAGAAACGGCGTGCTAGCTCTAAATAGGATTCGACATCTCTAAGAATTACTTACCACAGTCGTTTCAACGGCAAGTGGCCGCAGTTTACTGAAATCTTCCGTCGTTTAGCCTCAGACTAAACGCTGTGATGCGTGATGAAAGCCCGTGTGTAATTTGAGTCTGGTCACGCAACTGTACAGACAAGGATAAATCATCGCACGAGTGTACAATTAACACTGTTTTTTTTAGTTTTATATTTTATATTCCCAAAACATGTGGAACTAAACTTGATTTTAGGGTGTCACCAGCCGAAACTCAAACAGAGATAGAAAACAAATAGAGTAAGCCGAGTCTGCCAAACTTTTCACACTAGTTTTTTTTATTTGCACTTAGCCTTCTGCGCCTTTGCTTGTAATAAACTAATCTTCACTCCGCTTAGCGTATAGACTTCTTTATCGATCACCTCAGTATGAATTGAGGGATTTAGGTAGACACGTACGCCATATGCAAAATGAGGGTAGAGCAGGGAAATGGAAACGAGTAAAACTGTTTAAAGAAAATTGGCCAATGCTCCGCAAAAGAACATCCCTGAAAAACCACAAATCGAAAATGGACAATGGACACATTTGATGAGCGAAATACAAGTATTTAACATGTTTAAATTACTGAAAGTAGTATTGCTTTGCTCCTCTGCAGCAAGGGCATCTTCTGGCGAGACCTCAACCTGCTGTTGACGAATTGTACTGATCCCTCGCCCCCCGAACAGAGGCCCTTAAAGGCTAGTCTACACAGTATGGGGTAAACCAGAATGTACGTACTGCTAGCTCCCGCCTGAAAAAAGGTGTAGTCACCTGGCTCTATCCGCCACCATCCCCCGCCACTTGTTCGCAGGCTAGAAAATAAACCAATTCACTGACAAATTCTTTTTCATAACGTCAAAATCCGTCGCGAAAATGAAAAAAATGCTTTAAAGTGCCTCAGCCATTTTACTTACTATCTTTTAACCAAATACGTTGCGGAGAAAAGAGATAAAAGGCTGAAAACAGCCTTTCATTTCGATTTAAAATTTCAGATGGAGAATGCCCTTTTCCTAGGTCTGCACCTGCAGTGACTTGTGTGCTAACACTCCTTCGTGGTGGTATCTCTCAGGCAAAAACGACCGCCTAGCGGCGAGGAGCGAGGAGAGAAGTCCGTGGCCATTTTCGAAAAGAAAAAGAAGTGTAAAGGCAGCACCTTCGTCGCTCAGAAAACGTCTGCGTATATAATTTTCTTCAGGCCGCACAGAGTCATCAATTAATATGCCTTTACGGACCCCTTTTAAATGAGCAGCCAGCATGGCCAGTAGGCTGTTCTGAAACGGTACGACGTGCTTTGTTCTCCGCCACCCGGAACCAAACATTTAGCGGTGGTGAGGAAAAACTTTTGATTTTATGCGCCAATTTTGTGGATCAAACAAAGTCTGTTAGCTCTAAATGTAGTGATAAAGACATGAATTTTTGTATGTGTAGGGTTGATCCTAAAGGAGAACCCAATGCCAACCAACCCACCCATCTCCTCCTCCTTTCCTAAAGTAGACTTTTCATGACGTTAGCATAATCACCTGAGACCTCTTGTAAAGTTCACTGAAATAATAGCAAGCACCTTCGTAGCCTGTTCACAGACCCTCTACTTTTTCATTAGAGATCGTCGATCTATTTTCTCTTTGGAGATCGTCGATTTTGCGTATGAAAATAAAAGCCGCGGGGGATTTATTGACCAGTAGAGCAAGGGGCTCTCTCTCGCGCGCTCGCTTCGCTCGCCTGCTCGTCTATTTTCGAAACGAAAGAGGAGTGTAAAAGCTGCACATTCGTCGCTCAGAAAACGTCTGCGTATATCACTTTCAGTTCAGGCCATACGCAGTCATCAATCAATGTGCCTTTATGGACCCCTCTATGAGGAGCCAGTAGGTTGATCTAGAACGGTACCACGTGATTTGTTGCACCGCTACCCGGAACCAAACATTTAGAGGTGGTGAGGAAAAACTGTTATTTTCATGCGCCAATTGCAATTTTGTGAATCAAACAAAGATCACCTAACGTAAATGCAGAAAACCTTACTTTTATCATTAGCATGGTGGGTTCGATGTTTGATTATTGCCCTACATATTCACGTGACTAACAAGTCAGGAGCATACCAAGTGACTCACGACATCTTTTCTATGATCGCAATACGTTGTTCAGCATTACTGGGGCGACAGGCGCCACAAACCAAGTTTGAATATGTGTGAGATGCTATACGAACATACAACAAAGACTTGCACCGTAAAACACTTATACCAGGAATTTCTTTTTCGGCGCGTTACGCGTCACGCACTTCCAGAATGTCATCTTCCCTCGTGTTGACAGATTGAAAACATACACAAACTTAACTTCGATTCTGCCGTGATGCAGAATTTAGTTAGCGGTACTGTGACCCCGTCTAGCATTTAAATTCAGGTAAGTAAATAACTTTTCTGATATTAAGGTTTCAATACGATTAAAACTATAGCAAGCGAGTATTTCGACATTATTCCCCTCTACTAACTGTGATTTGAACTGCGTATTCGTCTCTTCATTATGGTTTATCGCAAAAATCAGTTGAAAGGAATCATGTTAAACCGAACAGAAACGCCGAAATATAATCTGCAACCGTTACAACTCTGACTAGGGTTTAAATGTCGAAGTAACTTAGGTTTGCGAAGGATTAATATTCCAAGCGTTGAAACTTGCTTGTTGCACGCGCTTTCCTGGTGTCAAAATACCCTTCAGGTTTTGGTCTCTCGACGGTGTGCATTTGGAATGCCGCCAGAAATATTTTAACACAAACAACAGCAAAGAATATGCTTCAATACGGTTCTTGTTTCATACTGAAATTCCATGTACCAACTGGGTTTTTACGATGGTGAAGTTAGGTCAAATTTGCCATTTTTGAAAAGTGCTGAAACCGTGATTCTTCTTGCGGCCGGTACAGTCACATTTAAACGGTTTATTCAAAGTTAACTGCTGAATTATAGAGTAAAAATGTGTGTCTGTTTTGTGCCTTGATTTCACTTAGAGATATTATTCCGTTTTTATGTACGAGCGCGAAGAAAATGCTCAATTTTCGCTAATTTCATACTCGAAAGAGCGCCGATTTAGAGTTTTTCAAACTTTGCCTGATTCCTGAAAAAATAAAAAGCTGTTACAAGTTTTAACGTGATTTTTGAAATTAGTGTACTATAGAGATTATTTGAGCAAAATATGAAGAAATTCAAAAATTCACGACTGTCAACCGATTCTCGAAAATTACAGACATTGGCTCTTAATACAGCCATTACAAGGATTACCAAAACGGAGCAAGCCATATCACCAGAAAAAAGAAGACAAAAACAAAAGCAAACCAACCGTCAACAACATATCACTGCGCTGAGTGAAAAACACTATATTTTCCTAAATTTTACTGTCATAAATAATGGTGTTTACTCTTAAAACAAATCTTCCGCGGTTTTGATCTGAATCTTTCATAGCTTTTTGCGCTTAAAAGTAAAGACTCTCCGAAACCACTTTCAAAACAATGAAAAGAGTTTGGTCGACTCTCCGATTTCAAGATCTTGTTTTCCTATTTTCTACCCATTGTCTGACGATTTCGACCTTCAACAATCCGAAGTCAAAAACGGAGGATATGTTTTTGTTTACCCAGTCAAACAAAAGGCACCAACACGAAAACGAGATCTTGAGACAAAGGTTAAGCTTAAGTTAATGTAGTTTCAACTGATTGACCTAAAAGGATAGAGATTTTGTTCGTTGTAGCCAAGAAAGTGTTCCTTAACATTATGTCGACAGAGAAATGAAAAATCTAATAGAGATCCACTTTCAACACAGTTTTTTTGTCTAACCGATTTTACAACTTACGATTGTAGAATATTAGATTTTTCTTTTCTCTGTTGACATGACCTAAAAGGAAAATAACCGCTTTTTACCGCGTGCGTCAAAACGTATTTGGGTGACTGACAGAAAACTTCAGAAAACTTGGTACACATAAAAAGGACGCATAATTTAGGCCTTCTTAATCAACCTTTACATAACATTTAAAAAAATTCGTAAAAGAAACCAAACTAATAAGACTTAAAAGCATCACCTTCAAACTTAAAACTTGACTTTTTGGCTTCCTTGGCCAGTTCGGCAAAGTTCACGGAAGGCATTCCCCGGTGTAGCTATTTTACCTGAGGAGTTGAAATGAGAAAAATCGAAAGGCTATGTCTGTTATGATTTTACTTTTAAGGTCGTATAGTGAGAGGTACATATTTAACTTTCTTCTTGCCTTTCTCAAAAGATTCGCACGTGTAAGCCTGTGCCAGTGAGTGTCATAAATAGACTAAGAGGAGATTTCCAGAAGAGGCCTAAAAAATGAAAAACGTAGCACACCCTCTACATATTTGGTCTGACATCACAAAATGATAGGGCAATACCCATAGAACATTTTTAGGTATGATGTACTGATCTACGGGTGGGACGTCATTGTGCTTGGGGCTCATTTGTGACTGCTGGTAAGGCCCCTGTGATTTAAGCATATTTTTAGTATCACTATTTTATACAAGTTCAACTCGACATTACTCCCCTAAAGTTAAGCCTAGACAGTTTTGAATTAGTTCAAGCATTACTGGTGTGAATATCTTTTATTTTAATGTGTAAAACTTCTCAACCAGGTCACCATGGTAACCGTTGCTATGGTAATTTTTAATTAAGGCTATTTAAGCGATAATTAGCATTACATTGAGATTATTTTGAATAATGACCAGACTTATCACTTCTTTGTCCATCAACTTAAGTTAATCAAACAAAACAGTATTTGTGACATCAAAATATTATTTTCCAAAACTCGGCACCTACCCAGTAATTATATCTCTACCACTTTATTTATCAAATTCCCTTAGCAAGAGATTCAATTGAAAATTTTTGTCTGAATCAATATAGATTTAATATAGATTCTCAGCAAAAACTACCTCTAATTGTCTGATGCAAGTGTCTTTTTTACTTTTATAATAACGTTTGCGATTCTTACTAAATTGAAAACTTCCCAGAGTGCAAAGGGAGTAACGCTCCCACAATGCAATTGGTACTTACAGACTGTTTAGTTCAGCCATATTGGATTTTGGTTCGACGCTGTTTTCTTTCACAGGTAAGGTTTTGACTTTAAAAACACGTTCAGTTTCAGTTTAGGAGTAGTTTTATGTTGTTAAGAGTAATTTATCTGAAGATGTGCACAAATCAGAGAGCAAATTTCCATTTTTATGTTGAAAATTACGAATAGTTAAACATGTGGCTAGCGAAGGACTGACCATGTGCAAAGATTTTGGTTTGTAAGCACATCACTTTCCATTATTTATAAGTAATTCTGTTTTGTTAAGGAAATCTATCTGGTTACGTACAAATTATTGACAATGAAACACGTTCTGTAAAAGTTTTTATCAGTAATTTTTACTTTGCTTAGAACAATTTATCTGAAACTATACACAAATCTATAGAGCAAATCTCCAATTTTATCTTGAAAAGTACATATATTCAAACATATCGCCAACAAACAACTAACTACGTAGGACATGTTTTCTTTTTTGAATTCAGAAGTTAATCACTGCTAATTTTAGGAAAGCAGGTTTTCTGATCAGAGGAAAGAATCAATGATTCCTTTTTACTTTTTCTTAAGATGATTGGTAATGGCTAGTTGTACTGAAAGCAGTGAGGAAGAAAGCGAAGTGAGGCTTTTGCCTCCAAAAAAGAAGCCCAAATCAGATACAGACTTAACAAAATGTATTATTTGTCAAGAAAAAAGCAGTGAAAGACTAAGAAGTCCTACCGAAGCTGGATTGAGTTCGTTTAAAGAAGCTGTAGAGGTTAGGAATGATGAAACTTACCGCAGGATTTTGTCGACTTTTGAAAATTTAGACGCTCTAGATGTTGTCTGGCACGGCAAGTGTTTTCAAAGTTATACAAGCAAGAGAAATCTTAGCTTTATTAAACCATTACCTTTTGCTGAAAGTCAAGAAAGGCACGTTGACAGACCAAGTTCGAGATCGCAAGTTAATGCAGTGGATTGGTCCCTTTGTCTATTTTGTCAGCAGAAAAAGTCAAAGGGGACAACAAAACTTATGAACGTTTCAACATTTGATTCATGCAAGGCTATAGAGGAGGCTGCACGAAGAAGGAGTGATGAGAGCATGCTGTTGAAGATTTTAGGAGTTGATTTGATTGCTGCGGAGGCCAAGTATCATAAACACTGCCGCTCCCAATATGTAAGTAAATCGAACCTAATGTTTGTTGACTTTCGAGTTGATGGGGAGGAAGATGTTTACACCCAAGCGTTCCAAAACCTGAGAGAGGACATCAAACCTCAGTTAGAATCAGGAGTGGCCCTTGATATGAAAACCCTCTTGGACTCTTACCAGGGAATTTTGCAACACCTTGGCTGCAACACGGCAAAAAGTTACAAGTCAGAGAGGTTAAAACGCAGACTGCAACAAAGTTTTCAAGAGGAAATTGTCTTTCAGAAGCTACCGGATCCCTCGAAGCCAGAGTTGGTTTACTCTAGCTCTATATCTTTGCAGGATGTCATCAATTCAGCCGCTAAGAAAAGTTGCCATTGGGCTAAAATGTCAGCGTCTTCTGAAGATGAATCCTCAAACAGCCAGGGTCAGTATGATGTCAATTCCATACTATACCACGCCGCTCAAATACTGAGGTCAAGCATAGGGAGTGAAAGCAAAAGTATAGGGATCCAACCTGTTGATGTGGAGGACATCACTGCCTGTAAAGTAAAGAGTTTAATGCCTAAAGATCTTTACAAATTTTTGTGCTTGATGATCTCGAATCCAGATAAAGTTGATGTATCTGCTCCGACTGCTTCCAATGCCGCAGATGAGCGACATATTTTAGCAATTGTACAAGATCTAATATATGCAACAACTCATGGTCGCGTGAAGACCCCTAAGCACATTGGTTTGGCGATGTCTGTTCGCCATATGACAGGTTCAAAGCACCTGGTAACGATGTTAAACAGATTCGGTCACTGCTGTTCTTATGATGACATAGAAGTAGTTGACACTAGCCTAGCATTAGACATTATAGCCAGCTCAGAAAATCTGGGTGCTGTTGTTCCATCTAACATTTCACCAGGAGTGTTCGTTCAAGTCGCGGGAGACAATAACGATATCAATGAGGAGACACTAGACGGCAAGCAAACTACTCATGCCACTACACTTGTCCTGTACCAAAGAAAGCAACAAGGACCAAAACCGAAACCTGCAGTTCGTCCTGCTCATTCAGAAAAACGACGGTCTCTTAACATCTCAGATGCAAATCCACCCCTGTTGGAGTTTGGTGCTTGTGGCAAGCGGCCTGCCGTAACCTTTTACAAAGACAAAATAGAAGAAGAGTGGTTTCAGTCCTCAAGCTCGCTCTGTACCACTGCAATTCAGATGGATTTTGGTTGGTTTTTAACACGTCTGTGTACCCACCAGTTGTTTAGTGAAAATCTACATAACCGCGACGGCGAAGTTTTTCAGCCCTGCCAAGTTGGAGTGGGTTTAACGCAAAGATAGCAAGTGAGCCGCCACCCTTGACCTCCGTTGGTTACTGTCCAATGATCAATGGTTCACCTACTGAATACAGTACAGTTTACACTGTCATGAAGAACGTCCAAGCAATGATGGATGTACTACACCAGAAGCACAGTGTAATTACGTTTGACCTGGCAATCTACATGAAGGCCAAAGAGATTCAGTGGCGACGGCCTGAAGAATTGAAGAACACAGTGATCCGAATGGGAGGTTTTCATATAGCATTAAACTTCCTCTCAGTCATTGGAAAGATTTTCCAGGACAGTGGCATTGAAGACCTGCTAATAGAATCTGGTGTGTATGGATGCCACACGGCATCTATGCTATTGAAGGGGAAGTCATACAACAGAGGCGTGCGTGCACATAAGCTTGTTCTCGAAGCACTACTGAGACTGCAGTGGCAAGCATTTGGAGCTTGGATGGAAGCTGAGGACGTCGAGCTCCCAACAGTATATCAGGGCCAGTGTTTATCTTTAATAAACTGTTGTCAAAGAGAAAGTAATGATGTAGCCTCTCTGAAGACCTCATTCGGTCTTCTCTGCAACAAACTCCCACAACTTCAACAAATTTTCGCGAGATTCTGCAAAGAAGCTAGTCAGCAGTCTAAACTATTCCACTTCTGGAATATGTATATTGACATTGTTCTATTGCTGTTGCGCTTCATTCGAGCTGAACGAGAGGGATCATGGAAACTTCATTTGAAAGCCGTTGCAGAAATGGTACCGTACTTCTTTTCAATGGATCGCATCAACTATTCCAGGTATGTGGGCAATCGATTTATTCTGATTACCTTTTTTCATATCTTTCAGATTGACTGCAAATTGGCATCAGTACTAAAGAACAGTAGCCTAATTGAACTTTAAAAGAGTCATCGCTACGAGGATTAGAGGTCTTATATGATAAGGATTTGTAATATGATAAGGATTTGTAAGGATTTACTCCCCTTTGCTTCGAAATGACGCGTTTTGTTTAAGACTGAATTATAATATATCGAACTTATTACGGGATTTATTCTTTATCCCAAGTGGTGAACGCGTTTTTTCAAACGCATGAAGAGATCTACACATTATCATAGGACGTTACCTTATTATGCGGTTAGCTTTAACTTTCTCACTTATCCGGCCCCTTCTTACGTTTCTCTTATTTTGACCTCTTCCTCTAATAAATTGCAGGTGGCTCCCAATCTACTTGGCTGATATGCAGCTGCTTCCCACTCACGCTCCAGAAGTTTACGAAGAATTTCTAAATGGCAATCACCCAGTGAGTAGATCAAGTCAACCCTTTAGCCAAGTTTGGACTGACATGGCCTTGGAACAAACCATCAATCTCGACAGCAAGACTAGAGGGGGTATTGTTGGCTTGACACAAAATGCTTCGGCACTAGACAGATGGTTTCTAACAAGTCACAAGAGAGCTGAGCTAACTGCTGCAACCAAGCGACTTTGCAACCTTGAAGACTCTGACAAGATTGGGACTCACAAGGAGGCAGGTTCCCAAAGAGTAAAGAGGGATGAAAACGATGTTCAGCGGCTGATTAACACCATTACTAATACCATGTCAAACCCTTTTGATTTGAGTGAGGCATCGAAGGAAGACCCAGTTCAATTACGAAACATCGCCACTGGAGTCGTTATGCCGCATGACGTGGCAGAGCAGCTCGTTGACTGTTTCAGCACAGGAGCAGAAGAAGCAAAGAAATTTAGGACACAAAGAATGGACAGTGATGAGGTATCCTTTTGGAGCAAGATATCGAAACTGAATTTGAAAACATTTGCTTCTCTGGCAAAAGCAAATCAAATCAAGTGCGCAGACGAGAAGATCATCACTATTTCAGCTGATAGAAATTTGTTTGGAAGACTTCTAATTGCTGCAAAGTGTCGTGACGTTGATGTGAAAGAGGTCCTGAGATATGAACTGTCCACCGTGCCCTTTGCATTGGCACATGCAGATGGTGCTTTGCGGAAAACTACAAAAAGTGTCCTTATGGCTGAGGTTGAACGGGAATGTCAAGCACAAGGAAGACTTCCTGAAAGTGCACTATCAACCGCATTCATTTTTGATGCAATGGCTCTTGTCCAGACGTTGAAGTCTGCAGGCTCCCGCACATTCGGAGACCTAGCTGAAAGATACTTTAATGTGCTCTTCACACCTCTACGACAAGGTCAGTGCAGAAGAGTAGATGTTGTCTTTGACCGCTATGATGTTCAAGAGTCCATAAAGGAAAGTGAAAGAGTTAGGAGGGGTTCAAGCAGAGCTCTCGAGATCCAAATCACAAACAAGCATACACCAGTTCCAAAGCAATGGGGGAAGTTTATCAGCAACCAGAATAACAAGGTTAACCTTTCCAGATTTTTTTGCCGAGAGTGGTGCAGTCTTGGTGAATACAACTTACTTCCTGATCAAGAGCTGGTAATTGGAGGTGGCTTTGAAGATCCAACAGATGCAGTTGTTGTAACCCGTGGACGTACGGATCCCCTTGCAGAGCTGAGATCAGACCATGAAGAAGCCGACACAAGGATGATCCTTCATGCGTGGCACGCCTCTTCCACTAAAGAGAGGATTGTGATTCAGTCCCCTGATACAGATGTTGCTGTATTAGCTATCTATGCATACCAGATGATACAGTGCAACGAAATTTGGTTCAAGACAGGCGTCAAAGATAAGGTTCGCTACGTCCCTGTCCATCGTATTTCTGAGAAACTTGGTAGGAGTGTTTGCGCAGCGATTCCAGCATTCCTTGCTCTAACTGGTTGTGATTCTACTAGTGGGTTGTTTCAGATCGGGAAAAAGAAAGGATGGAAGGTATTTGTCAAATATCCCAGTCTCCATGACATTGTTGGCAACCTTGGCAGTCAGATTCCACCACCAGCGCTCACTGTTGAAGCCTGTGAGAAGTTTATTTGCTCCCTTTATACAACCAACAAGAAGGCAGGGGTAACAGCTGACGACGTACGCTATTGGATGTTCTGCCAAAAGCACCAAAGAAGTGAAAGTTTACCACCCACAAGCAACAGCTTGCGACACCACATTGAACGTGCTAACTACCAGGCATATGTGTGGAAACACTGCTTGAATGCAACACAGCAACTCCCGTCGCCAGTCAGCAACGGACGGAAGAAAGTGGATGGTGTTTTGGAACCACTTTTGATGTCCAAGGATCCAGCACCACAAGGGCTGCTTGAACTGACGACTTGCAAATGTACCAAATCTGTCTGCAGAAGGGATGACTTGTGTCCTTGCAAAGCCCACGAGATGCCCTGTACAGAGGCATGCCTTTGTATGAATGATGAAAGTTGCCAAAATCCTCACAAGGCAGTTGATGTAACACCTGGAAGCAGTGAAGACGAGCTAACAGATGCTGACGTTTAGCCTCTAGTACTCTAGTAACAGCAATACACATTCAAGTTTCGGTATTTCAATTCGGTAATTCAATTTCTGAATTTTGATCCTAATTTTAGCATTCCATATTGCAGTTTAAAGTTTATACTTAAATTATGCAATGGAAAGTTCAAGTCCTCAATTTGTTCATTCCTCTCGTCGATTTGAAAACTATCTTCAAAACCAAAGCTAGTGCCATTTTGGTGTCAAAATCTGTTTTCAGATTTCACGTATAAAATGTCTTATTGGCAGTTGTTACCGTGAAAACATTGTTCAGATTTTGTCAAGATAGTGAAAGATTATTGTGAAAGATTATTGTGTAATAAACTTGAAACTTGAACTTGAACTATTGTGAGCAAAAAGAGAAAATAAAGGAACAAGTTTTGACCATAATCACTGTAGTAAACAGCAGTTGTTAAGGGAAAGATGAGTTATTTTGAAAACTGAATAACTTTAAATTCAAAAGTATTGTTTTGTTTGATTAACTTAAGATGATGGATAAAGAAGTGATAAGTTTGGTCGTTATTCTGAAGAATCTAATGCTAGTTATTGCTTAAATACCCTTAATTAAAAATGACCATAGCAACGGTTACCATGGAAACGTCGTTAAGTTGTTTCACACATAAAGATAAAATATATTCACACCAGTAATGCTTGAACCAATTTAAAATTGTCTAGGCTTAACTTTAGGGGAGTAATGTCGAGTTGAACATGTATAAAATAATGATACTAAAAATATGCTTACATCACAGGGGCCTTACCAGCAGTCACAAATGAGCCCCAAGCACAATGACGCCCCACCAGTACATCAGTACATCATACCTAAAAATGTTCTATGGGTATTGCCCTATCATTTTGTGATGTCCGACCAAATATGTAGAGGGTGTGCTACGTCTCGATTTTTTCAGGGTTCTACCTCCTAGACTAAAAAAGTCTTCATCATGTTCATTAGTCTTTGCCGGTCAAAAATATGCGCGCGCAGGCTAGGCGTCAAAAGGAATCAAAAGGTGGCGCTAGCCCACTGGGGTGTTATGTGCCTACTCTACCCGGGTTAAAAATCTAACACGACATGTGTTCATCTTTAAAGCTTTTTTTACTATAAACTGATCTATTATTACGTAAACGATCGTTTTCCCTTAATTTTATGAGCAAAATTGGGTACTGTCAGGAGCGCTTAAAGCTAGTTAGTAAACTTGAGGTATTTCTAACGATCTATCAGCTCATATAACAGGATAGTCAGCATGGAAACATCCGGATGTTACTTAGTCATCTGAGCAAAAAATAGAGAGCTTAAAAACTGAAAGCTAGAGCTAATGAAATAATTTTCAGAAATGGAAAGAACGTGTTGAAATTTCTAACAACGTAAATTTTCAGGCCAGTACCACTAGCACTCAATGGAGAGATTTTCTGCAGGATGTAACCTTATAAATGTGTATAAAGATGACAATGCCTTACCAAAAATGTTTAGAGAAATCAAAGTTGATCACGCGACCAACCGTTGCTCGACCCAGAAATAGGGCCATATGTAGAAGGAAGCGTGCCATTCACATCTTTTCCTGAGACACTCAAACGAAAAAAAAACCCGTCATAATTTACGCTTGAGAGACTTCCTTGTCACGTTTGAAACCGTGACTAAGCATTCCAGCGTAATTCCTGAGTATCCTAGGAATCACGCGATCACGTAATTGTTATCGTGTTTGACTAATCGTGTTTGTTACCTTAAGGATTAGTCAGTATATTCCCAGAAGATGTCGAAGTGTTCGCAAAATACAGAAAATAGGCAATCTGCTGGGGAGACGATGCCAAGTATAAACTATTCCCCAGATTTACGGGCTATCAGACTCCTATCAGTCACTTGTGATGTGCGTGATAGGAAAACGTTGTTTCCAAGAAAACGGGTATTGCTTTTTTGGTGTGTGAACTTCGAACTTCCTTTTTAACTGAAACGCTTCAGAGAAACGTAAGTGCCTCGTCATTATTCCTCGTACCCGAGTTTAAGGGGGCTGAGTCCAAGTCAATTGTCCAAGTCACGGAGTGCGAATAGTACATGCTTTACTATTTCCGGTTCCGGTCGGGCCTGAAACCTTTCAAAAAATCTCCTTTTTGAGACCGAGAGTGACCATTGTATACAAGAGAACAGCGCAGACAGATTAGTCTCAAATTTAATTAATTTATGATTTAACCCCGCGACTCAATGGGGGAAACTCTCAGCAAAGACTATATATTCTGAAGAAGACAAGTCATTCAAATTACGATTTTTCTCTCTTGTCCGCAAAAGCGTTTCAGTTTAGTTTCAGTTTATTTAATTTCCTATTAAAATACAGTTGTTGTCGTTTTAAACACGTTGTTGTAATGCATATGTATGTGAAAGAAAAAGTTAAAGGTTTAAAGGTACTGATAAATGTTGCACAATTAAAAGAATGAGAAATATTTTTCTGGCGAGGAGGCTCAAAAACCCTCAAAGTGTGAAAAGGCCGCAGACTTCTAAATCGAATCCCAACAGTTTATGAATATAATTGGCCTTTTATTGGGCAATTTTCTTCTGTTTACATTATACGCGTGTACGCCCTCGCTTTTCAAGCCCACTGTTAAAATAGCTTACAGTCGATGAATTTTTGCCGAGATTTTGGAACGTTGTACGTGACCGATGTCGATGTCAGCCAATAAATCCAGAAAGTGAAAAAATTACATTTTGCTAATATCATTACCGGTATTTATTTTGAAAATTCCAAAAGAGAAAACGGAAAAGAAACATATTCAATATCGATAGTTGGAAAAAAAATCTTATTAAATGTTGCAGTACGGACCACCTGAATATTTTGAAGTATAAAAAATCTGGAAAAAAAAAGCGCCCCAAAAAAGAGAGAAAAAACAAGGGAAAAAAAAGGCTCACGCTGGGTTTCACCCTGGTTTTAAACATTTCCCCTGTGGTAATTCCTTAAAAGCTATGATATCTTTTCATATTCTGAAGTTCACATAAATCAAACGAAAATCGTGACACTCAAGACGTCAGATCGAGAAATACAGTATCAATATGACGTCAGAATTATGTTGCGTAATATGGATTATAAATAAGCGCGCGCATTGCGTGCAACTCAAAAAGATTCTAAGGCGAAGAAAGCGTTGTATACGTCTAAAAATTTGCAGAAATACTATTGTCTAGAAAAAATGGCTCCAACCGTCCAACAATTGAGTGCAGAGTTTATGACTGAGGCTGAGAAAGAAGCAGAGGAGGACAGATTTCTCAGGAAAAGCAAACAGTCGCCTTTTATCCCCATTGGTGAGTGATGTATTAATCGAGCTCCATCTGGTCAATCTTAACTATAATTTTCTTTTTCGAAGAATGTCAAAATTAAAGCTTTTTAAATCTTTATTTTCATTTCAGTGGTCTGTATAAAAGTCACAAGGAAAGATCTTTTGACACCTTAAAAAAATGTCAACGCGCTCTTCGGTACTAGCTATCGAATGCAAAATTTCGCGGTTTGTAGACGGGAGACATCGCTCTCTTTCAAGCTTACTTACTCTCTGCAATCTTCAATCACAGCAATCCCAGTGATAGGGACTTCTAGTACTAAATGCGCTTCTTATCTAGGAAGATCGAAGGGCCTCTGCTCGCAGGGTAGCCGGCATTGAAAGAAACACTAAAAAATGATCACAACACGTTACGTAATGCATTCCGGCTTAGTTTATAAATTAAGGTAAAAAAAATCGTGCGATTGGAAAGAAAAGGGTAAGATTTCACTGAAAATGGGATGGTCGTAGAAATAGTGCACGAAATCTGTGCGTGCGACTGATCATGGACGCGGAAAAAATATTTTCCAAGAAGGGAAGATGATGCAATGAGTTCCGCCTGGAATTATTTAAATATTTTGTATTAATTAAGTTTTGACAGTTTGTTTGGTAGTAAGAGAAAGAAAGCTGTCCAACAGGTTTGGCAGGGAATATTTTTCAAGCAAGCTTATATAAGGAAAGGTCCAAGTAAAACTTGTTGCTGTTGTTTTCTTTTGTGGCTTTGCCTGTACCTAACCTTTTAATTATCTATTATCATGACCTGTTTTCAAGTTTGTTAATTGTCTACTTCTACGTAATTTCACGTTTTTAAGGATGTTCTTTTTGATCCCAGGTTTTTTTTGATAGGGTGGGATTGAAGAAAAAATTGTGAAATCTGTATGAATTCATTTCTAACAGATTACGTACAAGAGCAATACAACCAAACAATAAGGCCCACAGGGGAACTCTATTTGTGCCTTTGTTTCTTTTGTGATGATGATACCTTCAGAAAGTACGGTGGCCCAGAAGGGTCACACATGCAAATTAAAAATGTTGCTGCAAACTAAAAATTTTACCTGCAAATTAAAAATAGGACATGCAAATTAAAAATTGTACATGCAAACTAAAAATATTACAAACATGAACGGGCCGATGGCTGTAAGGCCAGGTTGCACGGCTCGGACCAGGTCCTCATCACTCATGCTGCACACGCAGAACTTTTCATTTTTAATTTGCATCTATATGTTTTCTATGTTCAATTTGCAGCACAATTTTTAGTTTGCATGTACTATATTATTTTTAATTTGTAGGTAATATTTTTAGTTTGCATGTACAATTTTTAACTTGCAAGTACTATTTTTAATTTGCAGCAACATTTTTAATTTGCATGTGTGACCCTTCTGGGCCACCGTAAGAAAGAACCCTGTCTTGCTAACGAGAATCCATAACAGGGAGTTGCAACAAGAATTTTAGAATTTCCAACCATCCTGATTTTGTTCGGATTCTCCTGATTTTGCTTGATTCCAAATCGTCACCAATATGCGATCTTGATATCCCAATTTCACATACCCAAAAGGTTGGACAGTCTAGAATTTGAAACTGAGCAACTGTATATATGCAATTCTGTTGTCACTGCCTTAGGTTCTCTAAACCTTATTTGACCAGTTTTCTATTAATAATGACAGGTATTGCTGGAACAGTGGCAGCATGTGTCTGGGGAGCTATTGCGTACAAGAACAGAGGCCCAGCTATGACAACCAGCAGATATCTCATGAGATTACGAGTGATTGCTCAAAGCTGTGTCGTAGGATCAATAATGGCTGGGATCGGTGTCACGGCACTTCAGAATAAAATTGAAGCTAGATCTAAGAAAGACCAACTCTGAAAGAAAAACTGCCCGTTAAAGCATGACTGACATTGTACATACACAGTGACAACCAAGTAACTTTGTTGCAAAATATGTGGCATCCTTCAGTCTGTAAAATATAGTGTCACTGACAAGTTTTCAAGGGAGTTTTGCGATGACGAGCTATCATTTGACGGAGATGCTGTCTTGCAGGAGCATGGAATCAATCAGGATTTGCAATATTGGTGTATTGTTAAACAACAAAAACTCTTTCCTTGTAGAGTTAATATATTATAGTATACCTAAAATGTGCTTTTGTAAATTATGATTGTGTTTGCGAGTATTTATTGTGATGTAATGTTTCAGTGTGCACTGTTGATGGTGACCTGCACTGCATCGAAAACATTTTATAAAAAAATCTAACAACCTAAAAAGATATTTTTATTTCCATTACTTGGTTTTCCTGAAGTAGTTGTAACATTCTAATTCTAAGTTCAAGGTCTTTACACAAAACAGATGTTTTTATATTCTCTAAAATCAAGAGATAATTCAATGCTGAAATAAGTTTCCAACTGTGTTACAATATGGTAATGTATTAGTTCATAAAATTAATAGTAGTTTTATTCCAATTAAAAAGACTTGTTAGTTGTCTTCAGACCTTTTTTATAAACATCTTTATTTTCACTTTGTATTTCTTTTTGAATGCAACACTTCGTGGCGAAGCAATAGCTTTTTATGCAGTTTTAAGATTTTTATCCCTTGTATTCCCTAGCTGGTTTTCTTTTTTTTTTTTTTGGACAGTTGATTAGTACATGAGTTTAAAATGTCGTTCCCTTGATTCAAACAGGAATTGAATTCTATTAGGAAGTGCAAAATGCCAGGCAGGGGAATGTCAAGTAAGAAAAATCCCCACACCTAACCTGTCAATGATACCATCTATTCTCCTGTCCTGCCAGGCAATTAGACTCCCTCAATCTCTTACCGACCATTTATCAGTGCCAAGTACTCCAACCTAATGAAAAGATTTTGGGATGGAACACAGGCAAACTATTCGAACTATTTGAGGTGTCGCGATGTCACACATTTACTGTATTTTGTAACGCCTGCTCTCGACTTGATCCAAGTGATTAGGAGAAATGCTTCATAATGCACAGAAGTTTTCACCTTTTGATCCCAAACGTTAATCTCGGGTAAGAAAGATGAATAACACACTGACACCCTCAACCATTAGAGGGAAGTGTCCGTTTTAAATGACTCAAAACATCAAAAAACACATGACACCGAAATGTATGCTATGTAAATTCATCTTACATTATTTCAGCATTTAAGTTCAAAAAGTGCAAACTTCTGTGTTTCATAAAGAATTTCTCCTGGTCAATTGAATCAAGCTGAGAGCAGGCATTATGAAATACAGTAAATGTATGAGATCATATGTGTGTAACGTCATGCATGAAACCCCGAACAGTTTGAATGGTCTGCCTGTGGATGGAGTGAACTCTCCGCAAGGTTACAAGGAAAAGTTCTCCTTGCGACCACTCTCGTAAGCAATCAGCTCTAGTTACGACCAGGTTTGAGAAACCCTGTTTGATCTGTGTAATGACAAGCTCTCGTAAGCGACCGTGATTACTTTTGGGATTACCCAACTGGACCTTCCCTTTGTTTTTAAGCTCTTGTAAGCAACCACTCAGTCTTATTCATTTAAATCAACATTAACGAAACTGCACACTGCGCTAATGGTCTAAAAAAATTAGACGTAAAGTTTAGCAGTGTCTATATCATTAAACATAAATTTCTTTTGTTTTTTCTTTATGAATTATTGTTTCTGAAGCTCTCATAAGCGATCACCGTCTATTGTTTGACCATGTGGTCACTTGCTCTTGTAACAACCACTATTTGAATTTCCGAGGTGGTTGCTTACCAGAGCTTCAACTGTGTATGAAAAATACGGCTTTGGCTTTAATGCCCCAACCATTTGAGTTTAGAGTTAGTAAGTTGTACAACAAGAGCCCCAAAAGATAAGAAGTAGTAAACCTTTATTACAATGATTTACCAATTTAGTTCAACGCAATGTCTGTAATAATTATTTTCTTCACTTCTACCAATATTTTCTCTGAAAATATAACAAATTTTTTAACAAACAAGACAGGTGACAGTTTTAAAATATAAGATTAAAATACCAGTATCAAACAGAACTGGTGTAATAAATTTCGTATTTGGGAGAAGCATCCTTTATGAAAACATCCTTCTAAAGCTACAATGTATTGTCTCATAACAACAGACGAGAAATCCAGGGTCAGGGTTTCTCTTAAAAATTGATTATTATTTTTTTACTTTTAAGAGTGCTCAAGACTCAACATTTAAAAAAAAATTATGTGGTGGGCATCCTATGTTTCATAGTTTGACACTTTGTGGGCTCTAAATAATAATTCTTAAAGCAAAGTCTTGAAAGAGTTGTCTGGAGCAAGAAGATGTACTTAACATAGAACTTCCACACAGGACACCCAACTTACGAGTAAAGTGGAATTCCAACAGACCTATTTAGCCTGCCGGTTTTGTTTTCTTAATGTATGTCACAAGATTTGCCCTAGAGACTGATCTTGACCAATTTCATGGCAGAAAGAAAGCTTACCACCAGATAAAATTGTTCTGGAAAAGAAAGCCGAGGGTTATTTTGAAGGGGCAGTCAACAACCTTGGTGGTTTGTTGTCTTGTTGTTCCACTTTACTTAAAATGCATAGATATTTTTTGAAAACATGTAAAAAAAAAACACAAACAAACAAGCAAATGTAAAAATGGATAGTTACTGAATGATTTACATTTATTTGTTTTCTATTTGAAAACAATATTCACTTAAAATTACAAATTTCTTAAAACTGTACATGCACTAAAAGGCACGATTTGCCCCCATAGGCCCAATATTGGGATGAACTGAAATTTAAAATTCAACAGCGAGATTTTAAGAAGACTAAAATTGATTAAATAACAATATCTTTGTTTCAAATTAAAGGAATACTTGTTGAATACAATCAGTTAATTTTAGTTATAAACGCTTTGAGCATTGGCTTTAAAAAAGTTAAAATTCATGACCCAGTTGTTCAGAAGATGGATACTGATATCCGTCAGATATATCACATCATTGTTTATCCACTGCATGGTTCAGATACCGCTATCCAACCTTTGAACAACCAGGCTATTTTTCAACAATGTTCACGCCTCAAGTGCTCGCCACTTCCTTGCCCTAAGCCCAGCACAATTTCTCTCTTGCAGCCAGGGAATGAATTATAGAAGAACCAGAGAGGGAGATCGGATGTGAGCACATAAGAAGCACCCTACTGCTGCTACAGTTCATGCATGGTTTCACCGCGACCAACCAATCGAATCATGACGAAGATCAAATTGTCAAGATGTACGTATCCTAGTCACCTTGAACAAAATAGTACAAGGACTTAGGGCAAGGAGATAAGAAAGAGCAAGCTTATTAAAATTGTGACTACTATCTATGACAAGATTTATTAACCAGGCCACAGTTGTTCAAAAGCTGGATGGCGTTATCCACTGGCTAAATCACTTTCCAGTGGATAAGCATTAGGGATTCGCCAATTGCATTATCCACTGGACAGGAATTTATGCAGTGGATAGAGGTATCTACCTTTTGAACAGCTGGAGGCGTGTAAGAGTGATTTGATCATGGCTAGCTTTCAAACAGGACATCTTGACAAGAAATAAGGCTTTCTATTACCAGTCTTTGACACTTCATTTCGGTTAGAACATTGAGCGAGTCAGACTCCGGTGCCCTCATTAGTGTTGGTCCAAAGACAATTGAGAGGTTTTCCTCATTCATCATGTTTTCACTTTTACGTTTTGCAACTCTGTTAACAAGTAAAATAAATCAACAGTTATTTCTAGTGAACTGTCCATTTACGCAATTAACGCAGAGGTTTCATTCACATTGTAGTTTGGAGAACGTCCATTAATACTATTGTTAGCTTACCTGTATAGATGACCCAAAAGATACTTAAGTGTTTCGTAATGGGAAGGCGGAAGTTCTAGAAGAGCTTTTGAGAGTGCTTCTACCTTTTCATATTTACTGGAAATCTCTGAAACAAAAAGATACTTGATGAGTGGACCTCAAGCATGGCACAAGTGCATGTAACTTCCACATTTTAGGGGACTTAGCTATTTCCAAGAGCCAAGGTGAATACAAATGCCTCTTTCTTTCTCTGCATTAAAATGGATCAACGTTCAAATTTCGGTGGAGAGACTTCACTGTACCAGTGATTTTGTTACCTTTACGTCCTGTGTTCCTGACGCATAAAAATTCTCAAAGATACAAAATAATTTGTGGTATACGTCCCAAAGGATGCAAAGGTCAATTGATCGATCTGACCATGTTTTTGTAGAATACTCTGTTTGTGTGATTTCTGTGGCTGTTCTTGTGGCTGTTGTTTAACAGCGCATATTTCTTTCAGTCTTTGTTGTTCTTGACAATAGAAGGAGTGTATTTTTATTTCAATAAACTGTAATACAGAGTTTTGGAGTCTATCTTTAGTTTAACTGTGTGGTTACATAAAGACTCGGGGACTTGCGTTTTTGAACTGTGACTCTATGGTTCTGAACAGGGACTCATGATTTTTCACAAACAAAATCACTGCTGTACTATATCTTTTGAATTACATGACAGAATCTTTCTCACCAACTTGACTGTACTTACTTGCTGCATCTATAAATTTGTTGTACAGTTCAAATGTGATGACAGGAATCGGAAGCATGCGAAAATACTGCTTCAAGGTGCCACAAATAATGTTTATGTCGTCATACGCACTCAGGTCCACAATCTCTCCATCTGAGAAAAAACAACAAAAAAATGCGGATCAATAAAATTTAGAATAGGGCTTGTTCAACCTGAAACAAGCTCCCCAACTTGTATTTGCTCTTGATGACAGTCTTTTGTTTCTGTTTTTCTTGCACCATACAAATTATAAGGAAAATATGTTTCATTTGGAGGAACTTGATGACGGAGAATGAAAAATCATTTTTAAACACAGTTATAAGAATGTGTTAATCAAATTGTATAGTTTAGGCCAAGTTTTCCTTTAATTTCACTTCATAAAAAGATATACTATTGTGCTGTCACAGAGCTGCAAAATAATTACTTTAGAACAAAAAGTGGAAATTTTGTCATTCTTAAATAACAATGAATCTTTTTTTTTTTTTTTTTTTAATTTACTTTATTTGCCACACAATAATTACAAAAAATATAGGAAAAGAAGAAAAAAAGAAGTGGCGAGCAGACCTAACAGAAACTATAGGAGCTTATGAGAGGTTAGGCCTCCTCAAACTATGAGCTAGAGCTGTTTCACATCAATTGAAGAAAAGAAGGCGAAAAGTTGAAGATGGAAAGACTTATGAACTGTTAACTTCTTTCAGTATTATGCAGATCTTTAATTCAAAATGCTAGTCTTGACTAGCAAAATAATTGGCTCTTACATTGGTTATGGTTGGAATAACTTACAGTTTTAAGCATGATCACTGTCTTGTACTTTACCTTTGTCAAAAGAATTCTTCAGTGATTCAATATCATCAGCAAATCCTGAAATCCTGTAAATTCCCTCACTGTCTAAACCTGTTAAGTTGGAAATTAGGAAAAAATGATGATTTATGAAGATTTATAATTACCAATGAAATCTTTACTGTTCCAAACAAGCTCTTCATGGGCATTCAGGCTAACCCTTGGGTGATATCCTCGGTGATACCATTCATATGAAACCTCTTTGGTACTAGTTAACTTTTGCAAACTGTTACTTTAATTTTACTTTTTCACCACAATTTTTTTACACAAAAAATTGCTTTGTCTAACATTGGGAATGAATGTGTTAAAACAGACAAGCAAAAAGGTGTATTGACCAATCACAAGCACTTAGAGCATATTACTTTTAAAACTGAGAGTTAGGGCAGCTAAAAAAGAAACATCATATTAAGTGCTACACATATGCAAAGGCTAAATCGAACCTCTGCTCTCCACCTCTTTGACACAGGCTTCCACAACAAATGGCCTCTTGGTGTTGTGTAGCTTGACAAGTGTTGTCAGGTCAACACCAAACACTGCGATAAAGACAGACAATTTATTAATCACTAACTTCTGAACTTAGTTGGCTGATGTACGAGAACATTTGTCGAGGAGTGGCCAGTCATCAGTTCAAACCTGGCTCCAGGCTATTAGGGTTTCCACAAATTACTTTATAATTCGAGAACATGCTGCTGTGATTAATACCTCGTCTCAGTTTTGTCTTTGGGTGGTTATGTTAATCTGTTGGCTCTTCTTCTCCCATCTCTTCATCAATTTTATTTAAGAGGAATCCAAAACAACAGATACTGCCATAATTTTGAAAAGAGTAAGGCACACAGACACAAGTGGGATCGTTTCCAATTTCTTTCTTCATTGGGTTAAATTTCTGTTCTTTATCGCAAATAAGCTCGGAACCTTATCTACACCCACGCAAGAGTAAGTTAAGCTATATTTGTATTCTATTGAATCAGTAAACAACAAAATACTTTACTAGTTGAAACCAGCGTCTATATCAAGGTCTATATTAATGAAAGTGTAGTATATGTTAAGGCAAAAACCGTTACTTGCTCTATAAATTCTTGGTACACTTGTTCACTTAGTCAGGTTTCGTACAGATTTTTGGATCCATAGTTCAAAACTCTTTGCAGGCTTCCTTCTAAAACAATAATTTATTTTTCCAGACTTAACTTTACCAAATAGGTGATCAACAGCTCTAGACCTTGAAAAACACAGGAACCAAGCTTTTTTCATGATGCACTGCTATGGTACAGTGACCACAGGGCTCGAAATAATTTCCGGAGAGTCGCTGGACATGATGACGAGCCTAATTCATTTTAGCTTGGTCACGTATCCTTTCTGGCTGGTCAAATTTATGAGATAAATAACTCCTAAAACAAGGGCCTACGAACCAAAACTGGCAATATATTTCCAAAAATTTTAAAAGTCATTGCTTGACTAATAAAAGTGAAAATATTGTTAATTTTGTGACCAGAAGTGTGTGAACCCCGATTTCTGTTTCAATGTGTGGACTGTAAACAACAGTTGTAGTTGCATTTTACCCAGGATTTAAGATCAAAAACCTGCAATACACAGCGACTTGCTACACACTGATTGAACAGCATAGAAATTTTAATTTATTTCATTTTTAATACAATCAAATGTGACTGGTCAACATGACTGGCAATATGAAAGGGTGCCTGGTCAACTCCTCAATCAGTCTGGACGTTGTCTGTTGACGAGCCATTATTTCGAGCCCTGGACCACGCTACAATGCCAAAATGATATGAGTTCTCAAAGTTCTCACTTTGTGATTGAATATTAAAATTACCTCTTCTGATATATTTCTTGTCAGGTTGACAGTTGGGTGGGATCACAGAACTGCACTGTTTATGTGCGTTAAATCCACAATCTATAATAAAATAAAATATTTAAGATAAAAAGATAGTTGAACCTTGATTATCTGCACTTAGATGATCCAGTGAAAACAATCAAGAAGAACAAGGGTTGAGGTAATCGAAAAATAAATTAATACAAAAGATGTCATCCTTGTTACTACTTTCATAAATTTTTACCCTAGATTGTCCAGTAACACAAGCTAACATGTTTGCAACATATATTCATCATCTGTCGTATAATAATAATATTTTATATTTTACTAGTACGCATCTTTCACTAATTATTAGTGGAAGATGAGTACAAGGCTGCACTCTGCTCAAGAGCAAAATTATATAAAATTTATTTAATTTTATTTAATTTATTTCCATGGTGGTAATACTAACCTTGGCACTTGACTCCTTGCATAATTAGTCCCCATAAAAAGTTTCGACAATGGTCGCACCAGTGCGGTCCTCTGAAAGTGTTCATCTAGTAGATTTAATAACGGAACAGAGTCAAAACTGTATGGAACTGTATGGAAACTAATCACTAACAACCTAAACACAATACACTTACAATTTGTACTGGCAAACAGTTCCTACAATGGAGACTGCTACCATGATAGCCAAGCAATGCAGCTATGAGCTACAGTGTGCGCCAGAACCTATGTCCGATCGTCTGGGACAGGTAGAAATTTAGTTCAGACATGTAAACCTTTGACATTACTTGTCCGTGGGACAAGCACATTTTTAATAAGAAAAAATACAGAAATAGTTGAAAATTGACTTCAAATTACAGTAGACTTAAAATTTATCTAATTTGTCATAAAAGCAAACCTCATGCTGGATGAAATAAGGTTAAATATACCTATTCGATTATGTTAAGCTGACTCATATAAATACAGACCAAATTGGACTCCACTCAGTCCTATTACCATTATTAACCCTTTAAATCCCAATATCCACATACAAACTCTCCAAACTGATCTCTATATATTTCCTTAAAGAATGAGTTGAGAGAATTTGATAAAAGATCAAAGCATTATTTTTCTCTTTGGTGATCATTTTATTAATTCTCATAACCTAATCTCTTGACAATGTATGGATATTGTTAGGAGAAAATTAATGTTGGTCACTATTGGGACTTACAGGGTTAATCGCCAAAATGACCTCAGTGGGTACCCCTAGTATTTCTGCACTTACCTTGAAGTTGTGATTTTTCTTATATGCTGAAGGTTTCACACTCTGCCGCTTTCCAACGTTAAATTTTTGATCTCCCTGTAAGTAAAAGCAAAAATGGTTATTAAGAGTGCAACTAAAGTGAAAAAAAAAGTAGGCTTCACTGGAGAGCAAGATGCTGCATTGACTCTGATGGTAAAGTTACTAATACTAATTACACTGTGAAGAGGTAACAAGCTTTATTTGCTTGTTGGTAAACTGCAAATTAACAAAGACACCTTAATCTAATCTATAACTGCTAACTTTTTGATGGGGGGGGGGGGGGAAGTTATGAGATTGTCTGTACCAAGAGTGCCAAGACTTCTCACAGAGGACCTGAAAACATCTGATCTCACCACATTTTTGAAGACGTACTAAAGATTTAAAAAAATATTCTGAGGTTTCCAACGCCAGGGCTTTCCCTTATAAAATCACATAGAACTTCCTTTTCATGGATAAGTTCCAGTTTTTACTTTAAAATTTATTTTTCATGATCTTCAGGTGTGACTCCCACTATAAGAAGGGGAGTTGGTAAAATTCTACCATAATTACATTGTAACAGTCTGCAAAGAAGCTCTTCTAATTGTTAGATATTCAGGGTGGAAGGAGAGTCGGTTTTACAGCTTTTCAGCCAAGCTTTAAAAGAATCAATTTAACTAACCCTAAAAAATTTTTCACAAACAGAATTGATTACAGTGCTTCTGCAATTTGATCTCCCCCTGAAAACTTCACTTGCCCAGATTATCAGACACAACATTCATTACAGGCTGGTATTAGAAGGCACTTTAGTTGACTCTTGGATTTTTTCTGTATGGTTTAATGTTTGAAAATGCCACCTAATCTTTAACCTGTTTTATTGAGTGGTGGAGGTTCAACTTGTTTAGTATCTTGCCCTACATTTAAAACTTGAACAGAGAATTGATCTCAAAAAACGCTAAAGAATGAAATTTTGAGAACTCAATCAGAAGTGAGGATCAAGATGCAAGAGACTATTAACTTCAACTGAGCATCACTACACCTACAGCTAGAATGCTAGTCAGAACTTACAGGTCACATCACAATACAGATTATAATTATATACATTGTATACAAACAAGCAAAGATGATGTTGAGTTACGCTACTTTGAACAGAAAAGACAAAAATATTATTATTCTTTCTGATCCTAACATTAGTAAAATCACATTACCACAACTGGCCAGAAGGTTGAACAACACATCATAGTGCAGTCCATGAAAGCACCTTCCCAACAATAATTTTTGTTGGTCATACATGTAGCTCTTAAAAAACTGGTACAAAGAATGTTATACAATTCAGCTAAGAGAAATTTTAAGGGCTATGTTCAAAGCTACGACAAGAAATTTCAAAAGCAAAATAATTCTTTCATAGATTAATAATTCACGAGTATATCTTACTCGTAGCTGAATAAAAAGAAAAGTTTGCGGATTGTAATAAATTGACTTACACCCAATAAAACACCACATAGATTAAATATTTAACATTACTGAAGGTATTTTTGGACACAGCGTGGGAACTGAGGTTTTATCACCCTGACTCTCTCACTTTTTTGGCTCTCAAACACACATTTTTCGACAGTGTATAAACAATCATTTTCTCAGAAAACTTACAGAAGGGTATGTTTGATTAAGCATGTTATCTTAAGGAGAAATTAGATGCTTGTTCAGGGTTTGAATAAAAATTGAAGTAGCCAGCAGGTTTGAAAAAAGTAACCGACTGTATCAGAAAGAGGCTTTTACTCCCATTCTTCTAGAGGGGTCTGGGGGCGTGCACCCCTTGAACATTTCAAAATTTCAATACCCTAAAATGCCATTTCCAGCGTTCTGGGCAGTAAATTGAGTACAAAAGATAATGTATTTGGACAAGTAATGTACAGTAAGTCCCAAACTTTTCTTACATTTTTTAAATCTGAAGCGAAAGGTCTGTCTATGTCCAGCAAATTGAATTTCAATATACGTTTTGACAGAATCTTTCTTTTATTTAATACTTATTTCCAGCTTCCAATTTAAGGGGAAAAATTTGTAAAGTAGCCGACATGTCTTGCCGGTTGTCGGCACTTATTGAAACCCCTGCTTGTTAGTTCTGTGGCTTAAAGGGAACCTCCACTGTTATATAATTATAATAATAATAATAATAATAAGCATTGATGTTAACTTGTACCTTGTACATAAATCATTATCAATTTAAATTCTTTTTTCTCTGAAGTGGAACTCAAATTTCTGCTGTTTTAATTCATGAGCTATTCAACATATCTTAGGAGTCATTCAATTTCAATCACACTACACCACACTTTTTACTTTTTACAAGAGAAACAACTACATGTACATGGATTACGTTTGTGTAATAGATGTACCAGTGGAATGCAAAGAATAGATTTCCGATCATATACTATCATTTTGTGTTTTATAGTTTGTGTATCTTCTTGCAGCAATACAGTAATGTACTGGTAGTAACATGATGTTTTCAAAATTCACATCAAGGCACAATAAACAAAATAAATTTGTGAATAAGAAATCCACCAAATGTGAAGAAATCGCGAAGGAGATGCTGCAGCAGCAACTTTTTGTATGGACCAGTCATTTTTGTGATGTTTGTTCAGGCTCGCAAGAAATCCAAAACAACCTGGATATTTGTCCACAAAATAATCCCTGAAATACACTTTACTTGAATGTAACCCAGTAATTTTAAGGGTGAGTAGATTACATAACTACCAAATTAAGTAACGAAATTTTACTAAATTTAGCACAGCAATCACTGTCAGTTTAATGTGACTGAAACGAAGATTGAAAGACAATCAAGACATCAATCACAATTCATCAACCTTTTGTTAAAAAGGAAAGCTAAAGAACTTACAGTAAATATCATTACAGCACTGTTTTACAGCTTGTCAGAGGTTACATTTTTGTACTTTACAAATAAACTACAGTAATAGCTAGGTTCTATCTTCAGAATACGAATGCACCCCTGTACACAGTACACAATGTAAATAAGGTAATTTAACAAAACTGCATCGACTAGCTATAAATTGGATTTTTGGAAGAGCATTTAATTGAAATCAGTTGGTTCTGTGGTTAAATACACACATTTATAGGTTTCATTTTCAATTTATTGATTTTATCGCTATAAAACATGGTCAAATGAACCAAGTAATAATTTCAATAATAAACACAAAAACAAAAACTTTTTTAGCAACTTTATAACCTGTAGAACTTGCACGTTCATGACTGTATAACTGTTCAGTATTTTGCACGTAGAAAACAGGAAATACAGCTTCAATAATAACATTGTTCTTCAATTCCTTCATAACTTGACAAAAAATAGAGTTAAGAAATGATTTAAGTCAAAAGTAGACATCTTGAAAATTTATAGTCTTAAACACATTTGTGGATAATTTACATATTCTTGGAACACATGTTAGATAAAGCCCTTATCTTCACAACAACAACAAGGACTCCTAGTATTCTACTACCTCTAAAATGACCTGTTTTAAGTTACTGAGATTCAGTTACAGACCTCTACCAATTTTAGGATAAAAAATCATCCATACATGTAGACATACAACGCACAAAATCCTGATATTTTTGTTTCAGTTTTAGATGAATAGTGACATTTGTTTGCATATCTGATGATAAAGCTGAGTTTAAGCCAAACAAAGGAATTTCAAAATATCAAAGAAACTCAACTTTGGCATGATTTACCCTAAAAGCAAATACAGTGTACATCTAAAATGATGGGAAAACATTTGACACTGATTGATAGATCTGCCAAGTTAAGTCTTAATAAGCATGGAGGATAATTATAATGAACATAGTAAACATGGAAAGTAATAGATGACAAAGGTTTGGCTAATTTTAGTTGTTGAAAATACCTGATCTTTTCCCATAGCATCTGGTTGATCTAAAGGTTCTTTCTCCTTGGTTTCATCCTTGTCCAAATTCTTTTTTTCTCCCACCTTCACTGCTGGACTTATCATCATGGTGTCGACATAGTCCTTTGCGTACATATCAATGTACATTGTGATGAGTCCATCCGCAACAAGATCTTGTATGGTCTGAAATCGTTTTTCCCCTGAAATGGGAGAAAGAAAACTGGCTGTGATTTGCATTAACAGGGAAGACACCTGTGTATTTCACTTTCGTAGAAGCTAAAACAATATAAAGACAAGCATGGCTTTTATGTAGAAAGCTGACACATGCTGTGCAAGCCTTCTCTGTACACAAATGCAAAATAAAAACCGGCACCCTGAGGGGAACTATGAACAAAAGCTTTAGTTTTTTACTGCTTCTTTTTCCTTCAGAGTTTATCTTAAAGGGCCAAAATTGAATTAAAAGAGAACTCATACACTGGAGCAGGCAATTGAGGGAAACATCATTGATGGTACAAGCAAAACTTCAAGAATTTTAAAGAAAGGAGTATTAGAAATACCTATTCTCATTACATAAAATTATCTAGACATCGCATGCAAAAATAGTGTTTAAAATTATACATTATTGTGTGGTGCAAATTAGTCAAATGATGGGCTGATGATAAAGATATGAATATAACAATCCTTCCTTAAGTTTTATACCCATGAAGAGGGCCGAAACATCTTACAAAATTTACAGTGTTATAGTGCATGTCTGAAGATTCCAAATGGAAAAATAATAGTCAGACAGGGTGGAAAATATACGTCTCATGGATGAAATAAAACTCTTGCTAAGCAATATTTCTGTTTCATTAATTTTTAATAGTTGACAGTTTGTACAAAAACAAAGGTTTGCTGAGATGTGATTGGGTATTACTTGTTAACTTGTTAACAAATTTATTCTTCTAATGTTCCAAATGAGTTGGGAATTACAAATTTTGTTGTTGATAAAGGATGTGTTATATTGCATTATTCTGAATACGAATTTGAAGTGATGCAGAGTTTTGGAGCCTATAAAAGTTTTTATGTACTATTATGCAAGTGGAAAAAGAAAAATAACCAATCTTGAAAAAACCTTTCGAGAGATCTTTTTAAGTTCTACATGTGTTATTTTCTATGCCTTCAGCAAATGAAAAACATTTGATTTCTACACTGTACATATAATCATCATCACTATATTGACCTAGTCTTTTTTACGGGGCAAAGGTACTATAATTAAGTTCATTTTTCTAAAGTTATTTTAAGCTCTAATCTTCAATTTCACTAAGCTAAAATAGGCTTGAAGGTCATTCACAATGAAAGGCTCAACTTAGACATGTACCACCTACATACTGTGTGATTAGGACTAAACAAACTATTTCAGTTTCTACAATCACACTATAAGTTTCACACAAAGGGTCACATTCAAGAACTTCCCTTACAATTCTTAAAATAGCACCTGCAAGGGAAGTCTCACAACCGCTTTTATCTCGATGATAAAAGACAAGACACCCTTTTTGTTCACCTAACAAATTCTAGTTCTTTTAACAAGCATTAAAGACAGATAATTTAGAGGCTAAGACACATTTGCAAACATACCACTTACCAACATAATGCATTCCATCATAATATAATCTAAAGTTTTTGGAAACACCACCAAATCTTCAAAAAAGAAAGACAGCAACAATGGTTAAAGGTTAGCTTGAGAATTCAATTTTTGCTTCCTTAATACACAAGAAACTAAGAGAAATGGAGTGCTGGGTCTTGATCTGTAGTTTGTCTTTGTAACATCCCACAGCGTACCTGTTGCAGTTTATTTTTTTAACTCAGGTAATTTTCATTTTTCCTTTGTTTCAACTTTATAAGCATACATGTTCGTTATCATGCACCCAAACACAAAAGAAAGACACAAATTACCTGAGATAAAAAATTAACTGCGACATACACAAAATTAATGTGCCTCCACATTGGAAATTCGGTTGTATTATACAGCTTTACCTCATTGTCAAAGTGTAACTTCCTGGTGATCTTTGACTTTCCCTAACAAGATAACAGCCATCAGCCTCCGAAACTAGTTCATCAGCTTCTTCACGTGAAATACAACCATGAAATCTGACAAAGAAATGATAAAATTCACTCTTTTATTACCACAAATCAAAATTCAAAATATTTACACTAGCTTGTTGCAAATAACAGTTTTACATAATTTGGACAAAATCTGAATAAAATATTCCCGAAGTCAGACACGATGACCAGAAAGACTATTGCTTTAAAGCTGAAGATCTGTATACAAAAAATAAAATAACAACCCCATACAATGTATATGTCTGTCAAATTTTCTGGTCTATCTAACTAAGAGAGTACTGCTTGGACATAATTATGTCCTCTAGAAGAAAAGGAATAATTTATCAATTAAAGATCTGTTAAAATAGGCAAGAAGAAATGTACCATAAAGGTAACAGTATTGGGTTTCATTTATAACGCACACATCACAGAATTTCATCCATTCTAAGGGCATTTGTCAGAAGGCCTTTTACTGCCTTAAATGGTTTGCCTCCTTCCAATGTAATTTTTTTTACCATGTAAAGGTATGTTCAATGTGATTATTTGTTACTGATTATTTTAATGTTGTGCCTGTAAATTGCTAGAGCAACTAGGTGTATTTTGAATGTAAAAGTAAGCATTTTTGTAGAAAAATTTACCTTGAAATGTATAGAGAATACTTAGCATTGACAGTAACATTGTTGATAGGGCTACTGTTAACTCTTTATTAATTCTGGATACTCTCAGTAATGGTGAGAGTTTCTTTCACTCAAATGATGTTGGGGGTTTAGCTGATTTCCATATCATTGGGATGTCCATAACAGCGAGGCGACTGGAAGGTGAGAGTTGACTACACAAGGAATTTACAGTGCAGACACTCAAACCAGGACACTTGGAAGAAGACTGTCAAATCACAACATTTTCTGAAAACAAAAGACCCTCAAGTTCCTTTGCAAATGGACCAAGGGCTGTTTCCTGAAAGGTCAGAAAAGTTCAAACAGTTTTAAAGTTTTCAACAGTTGCATAGTTGAGCCTTGAATTTATTAATCCATTAGCAAAAAAACTTGAGAATGTTCTGTTTTCAGAAAAAGGTTGCATTTGGACAATCTTCTTCCAAGTGTCCGGTTTGCGTTTCTGCACTTTTAAGACAATCAAACTATTGTACTTACTCTTTTCCATAGTGGGCAGGTTTATTTGGTATCTGTACATTACAGAACAAAGAAAGTTTTAAACAACGACAGTATAACTTCCTAAATTGCTTGGAGCAACTAAGACCCTGTTTACATGGAGTGGGGAACCCCGGTCTAGTGGGGTAGTTTTCTTTTGTTTTGTATCCTCCAGAGCGTGAAAACAAAAGAAACCAACCCCACTAGACCGGGGTCCCCCACTCCATGTAAACAGGCCCTAACTCCAGTCATACTATACTCCAGCTATAAGAATAAAAAATTAACTACAAGACTAAATACATTTTTAATTAAAGAAACTACTTGGTCTCATTTTTTCTGCTTTCTCAACACAGCTATGAATTTATGCTTAAAAAATAAAAATTTTTCCATGTGTTATCGATGTAAAATTGATAATGGTCCTTATGCTTGACTATGTCAGATAAGTAAATTTCTACAACAAGCCTCGTTTGTAAGCAAAATTCTTCACATTTGCATTCTTTGTGCATAAGCATTCTTTTCACTTCTACTGCCTTGAGGATTCATTTTAATATGCAAAACCTCGTAACTTTAAATTTTAAACCAAGGCTTGGTTGAGAAATTTGCTCCTCTGACATAAACATGCATAAGGGTTATTAATTTTAATGGTTAGCATAACAAATTAAAGAGCAGAAATTTTTTCTCACAACAAAGAGAATAGGATTAACTTCCTGAATGCTAATAAGTGATGTCACCTATAAGTATGTGTATTTTTTTTTACCATAACTTAAAATCTTTAAAAAGGAAATACTTTTTTCTCTCTCTTCTCTTTTTAACCTTTTCTTACCCATGACTAAAAAACAGTTTCATAGTACAAAAATTGGCCACAGTTAGATAATCTAATCATCAATAAAACCTAATTAAGATGAATTATAAGGAACTACTGGTCGGAAAGATAATCCCCAATTTAATTTTACTAAAACACCACACTTTCAGATTCTTTGGTTCATCGAAATATCGCCAAATTAAAAAGAGCATTTTATGAGACCAATAAGCCGATTTCCCTCACAACGGTTATAATTTTGTTTTAACATCTCTATATTTAAAGAATCTTTATTCAAAAAGCGTGGAGCTCTCGTAAAACCTATTGCATTCAATTACGACAGGTGTATATTGAAATTTAACATGTGCTCTCTCATTAACAAGAACATGCAAGTTTGTATAAATTAGATAGAAAACAAAACATTCCTACCTCCTTGGGACAAACGATTCTCCTTGCTTTTGGTGCTTTCTGCTGTAGCCTGTAGACTATCAAAAAAGTTAAAACTAAGCTTTAACACTGTTAATTTTAAAGTCACTGTGACGATCGAGGGCAACGCCAGTGAAAGAATGAAAATGACAACTTACGATATGACTTCCAATGCGGCTGTTCAATTGTGTCGTAAAAACGACCTTCTGTTGATTCTGAAAGAGTTTCAGATAGGTAAATCTCGTTAATGTAATATCAGTAAACAAAGATTGAATTTTTGTTTGTGAATCCTATATCGGAGGAAGTTCAGGAAACAACAATATTTAGTGGTGATCACATCGAGGTGAAACTTAGGCGCACTTCTTTGGCTTATCGTTACGGTGCGTTTAAACACTCAGACAGGCGTATTATTGACGAATTGACAAAAGGATTACTCTTTCAGAACTACATCATCTCAAAGCTACTTATAAACGGATACAGAGCATGGGATTTATCTGTGAACACGGTGGGATTATTTCGATTCGTACTGGCGCCAAAATTTGCTAAGTAAACACAGTAGCCCGCAGCCAACATTTTCGAATCTAGGTCTTTTTAAAACAGTTGATTACCTTCTGTCATTTTCTTCTTGAACAGCAAGCTTTCAGCTTTCACTACAGGGGCGCAAAGTCTTTCAGATCAGAAGTAACTCAAAACATTCGCATCATCGCGATCAAAGAGAGATGTTCTTAGCTTGAAAAAGCCACCTATAGTTCGATGAAGAAAATAGTCATTGCAATGCATCAGGCCAAACAGATCGGAGAGAAAAGAAGTTCAACGTGCTTACTTGTATGTCAGCCTTACCAGATAAACCGTGAAATCATTGTAGAAGCTTGGCGATCAACATAAATAGGGCCAGCTGATTCCAAGATGCTACATTTGTATTCGCCTTGCCCATCTTTGAGCCATCTGATCTGCCATGGCTGGTCAGCAGAATCAATCATCCAGGAATTGTGGGTACAGCTTTACACAGCCATACCAAGCTTAGTGCATAATACACAGGCACCCTGAGCTACACAGATCGGGCTATGGATGTGTCTGGGAAGTATTAAAGAGCAGCTTACTAGCCTGAAAAGACTTGAGGCTTTCGGAAAACAGTCCTGATAGTGAACGGTAGGGGGGAAGGGGTGGGGGCATAAACAAACTTTCAAACCGAAATATTGGGCAAATTTTTTTAACGATTTTTTTTGGTTTTATTCTTCTGTTTACTTGTTCATCGCCTTGCGGTAAGGATCAGTTTTCCGTTTTAAATTTTAAACAAGTTGTTACTGTACTGATCCAGGTCTACAACAGGGAGATCCGGCACCATTCAACGGTTTTTCGCTGTGGACTTGCTGGCAATGCTGCTTCAACTTTCCCGCCTCTACGTACTGTTTGTCGCGCGCTGTTTCTAGCAAGATAAGAAGGGAAGGAACTTTTCATGAAAGCATTGTTAAATGAAAAAAATCGTCAGACTGAAAGGACACTATCAGGAGCTCATTGGCTCCTGACTTTATTTATTCCTTATTCTTGATTAAAATATGCGGCTACCGACAGAACCAGGAAAACTGGTCTGGGGGTCCCGAACTCCCAAATAAAGGAACCCATCTGGGCTTGATTCATGGGGTCCAGTCGTCACTATTTGGATCGCATCAAAGGACGGAACACGAGCAGCGTGACCGAAGCTAAAGCGCGCGATAGGTGATGGGAAGGAGGAAAACGAAAGGGCCGCAGAGACCTTTTTCCTCCTTCCCATCACCCTTTGAGCTCCTTTCGCGCTTCTCTCGTAAATATTCATAGCCGACTGATGAGTCAGCATTTGAGCTGAGGATATTTTGATTTTTTTTTATTGATAGACAGTGAGAAGCGATACGATAGGCCTTAGTATTTGCTCTACTTGCAAGATTCCGCTTTGTAGCTGAACGTGAGTGACTTCGGAAGATTTTCGGAGTAACTTTGTTAAATTCTCGACGGTCAGAAGGCTCCTGCAACAGTCTTACGATGGTCTGGAAGTAAATTATCGCAATGAATTACAGGTCAGAATCGTCAGACGGGCGACATTAAAGGTTGTCCCAGACATACGAACTGAGTCCGATATTAGAGCAAATTGGCCTGTGCAGGGAGCCAAAAATTGATTGGTAGATAGAACAGCCAAAGAGTTTTAGCCAAAACAAGTATCAAATTGCTTTTACCTATCAATTATGACGGAAAACTGCCTCAAAATTGCATGATAAGGAAATTAACTGCAAAAACCGTGGACGAAGATCCTGCTGATTGTCAACGTTGGGTCTCTAGAAGAGAGATCTAATGTGCTAAAAACATAAGAAAAAAACGAGAAGTTAGAAGACTACTGCATAGCTGATATTACAACGTGTAATATGTGGAATTGCATTCCGATTCACATACAACAGTGATACGACTCAGTGCTGCTTGCCATAGATGTCCTATTACACTCGTTAGCAACTAGCAAGCTTTTTCCACAAAGCTAAGTTCGTGATGTTTGTCAGTATTTTCATATACTGGTCATTTTGAGGTAGAGGGCAGTAAGACTAGACGTAATAGTCATTAATAAATAGTCATTAAAGAGTATAGCGCCCTCAAAACAGTTCCATAGTGCCAGCCTCGTACCCAGGCCTGTTCGCGCTGTCCGAGTGGCCAGAAGAGGCTTGGAACCGAGCGTCCTAGGCGAATTTTCCCGACAAGCTTGACAGGTGACGTCAGCCGTGACGTCACATCCGAAATCGCCGAGGACGACTGGGAACGAGGCTGCCATAGTGCAATGTGCCATAGCATCGAACCAGTCTTTCGCGAAAACTCAAAATGCCCTATAGAGTACTATAGTGTGACGTCATAAAAATGAAATTTCTGAAATTATGGGATTTGTTAGGATATTCTGAAAGAAAAATGTCCAAAAGGGCGTACTTACCAAAAATGAGCATTTCGGGGCAAATTGGCTCTGAGATCGTAGCCCAGTTATGGTTAGAAAACTCCATACAAACCCTTCTAAATTTTTTTTGGTTCGACCCCCCAAAAAATTAGAAGGGTTGTATGGAGTTTTCTGAGTATAACCGGCTAACATCTCAGAGACAAGTTGCCCCGAAATGCTCATTTTTGGCAAGTACGCCTCTTGGACATTTTTCTTTCAGAATATCCTGAAAAAACCAATAATTCAGGAATTCCATTTTTATGACTTCATCAATTTAGTACTCTATAGGCTAATTCCAGGATGACGTCATTTTACTTCTTTTATCAAAATGCTTCAGTTTTTGGCTTTCTTGTGCAAATTAGCTTTTTTATTGTTTTAAATCTCACTGAGACTGGCAAATTTACATGTGAAGGGAAAACGAAAAATGTATGTTCGATTCTGGTAGTTGTAGTAAAATGACGTCATCGGGCAAATGGTTACTGACCCACTGTCCTTGCACACACAGACATCTCCCTTGATTGACCTGACAAGTGACCCGTGTTATAAAACATGAGTAGAGTTTCTTTCGTTTACTTTAGCAGCTATAAAAGTTATTAGACGACATTGGTTTTATTAACTGAACTATTTAAATTTATCGTCTATGTTTTAATTTGTATAGGTAATAGCATGATTTGTAGTGATATTTGGCATAAATACCACGAGTGATATTTCAAAATTGTTATACGTAATTTCACGAGCCGATAGGCGAGTGAAATTTGAGACAACTTTGAAATATCACGAGTGGTATTTATGCCAAATATCACATTCAAATCATGCTATTGTTTGTTTATACTACGACCCGCAAAAGGTTTGTAATTTTCACATGTAGGTATTTCAAATTGAGCTGAAATACCACTGCTGTAAGCCAATCAAATTGCAGAAATTTCTCATGTAGTAGTATAACAAAACTAATGGCCTAGTCAGAGACTAGTAACAGGTTACCGATATCTGACTGAATTAAAAGTTTCTTTGCATCCTAGCTGAGAATAATGCAAAATTTACAACACAAAATAATGTCTTTTTAAAATTCCCTGTTATTTTTCTTCAATATTATGAAGTTTTTTGCTATTTAGAAAATAATTCCTTTGTAGGGAAATGAAATTCCATCTTCTCTCTCCTAAATTGTGCCATACCGTGCAATTTTTACCAAGGAGAGAGTCACAATTAATTCTCATTAATTTATCCCTGCGACCGGGAAGTTTTAAAGCTGCCTTTTATATTTCTGCCGCTTTCGGCAGTTTTCAGTTCCTAGTTTTATCTGTTCTCATTTGAAAAAACACATGCATTTAGGCTATTGATGAAAGCACCAAGCCTTTTCTTATTCATCTTCTGTACTCCTCCTGCAACAGCGCCAGTCTTGTGGAAATGTTGAAAGCTTAGAAATTGCAGTTTTTGGCAGTGTTTAACAATAATCTGTAAAGCGATCATCGTGTTCTGTGCGTCCCCCACGATCCCTAAACGCACATGCGTCATTCCAGGGTTACCGCTGACCAGACTTTCTATACCATAAAAGCTGATGCCAGTGATGTCTTTGAGGTTGATATTTCGTAATGAGTGGCAATGTTTACCAATAGTCATGAGACTCGTATCGGAAACTCCACCGCAGCCTGCGATGTTCAAGCTTTGTAGATTTTTGCACTTTTTAGCGATGATCCTTACGCCTTTATCACTGATTTTGCTACAAGACGCAAGTGAAAGGACCTTAAGTCGACGACAATTCTTGGCGATTGATTTAATTCCTTTGTCGCTAATTTCTTCGCAGTTCTCGACGTTCAGCTCTCTCAGAAGAGGGCAGTTCCTGGCAATAAGATTGAGCCCGCGATTTGTAACTCTTTCTCTTCCGGATATGTTCAATTTCTGCAAGCGCTGACAAAAACGCGCCACGTAACCTATGGCCTTGTCAGTGATTGACTCGCATTGGTCGCCTGAAAAATCAATGCTTTGTATTCCTATAGCGTATGACGTAACCGCTTTAACCGTATCATCTGTTACTCTTTGAGAGCTGCAGAATGAGAAGTCAACTTCGCGCCAAAATAATGAATCTTTGCAAAGATTGTTCCAACGCCTGCAAGTGTATGATGCTTGAAATCTTTCCCGCAATGACAAATACGAAAATATATGAAGCCATATGTTATCCGGAAGAAGCCAGTGAATTTCTGAAGACACATCTCTGTGATCGTCCTCGGAGATAATTCTACCGCCACGTCTACATATAAAGGCTGTCTCTTGCGGCTTTAATCTGTAACAGCAAAGAAAACAAAGTTTAGAATGACTTCCCAATCTCCCATCCATTTTTCGCTCGTTATAGTTTTCGCCTGCAAACAGACTATGAAGGTTGTAACAGCTACCAATTTTATCTTTCTTTCTCTTTTCCTCCTTAAATGTCGTTCTTTCAGCCCTATGCACAACCTGTATGCAAATAACACTTTGTACACGTTTTCCTAATTTCGATATCAGCAAAATACGCCCATGTTATTCTTGTCAACTCCTGTAAAATTTCGTGATAAGTAATTAGCGCATATGAAAAGAGTCTTCCCTTGGCTGTCGTCCGACATAAAATAAACTCTTCAACTTCCTAAGTTTTTCTATAGCAGTGATTAGTCCCAGTTACCTTCCTTGCCTTGCGTTTGAGGAAAAAAAGCGCGCGCATTCACATTATTTCGGATCCGCTCTCAGCGGTTGTGGATTGGAGAGAACCCCGTGGTATAAATCAACCTCAGTTTTATTTATCTTTTTCTTTGCAAGTTCAGGTGCGTTTGCTTTTATTTGTCCTTGCGAGCCTTATATAGACGGAATGAAGTTCAAGCAATTGTCGAATATTGAAGGCTTTTAGTATTTCCAGCCATGGCGCTAGAGAGGACTTGAAACTTAGTTGTGCTTCAGTGAGGCACGTGACGATCGAAACATTAAAAAAAAAGCGTTTAGCATATCAACTACAGCACTGTCAGAACTGTCAGTTAAATTTTTATATACACAAGATGCTGAAGAGGAAGACTAACAAACATTTCACTGACTTCGTCGATCTTGGGTGCCAAGGAAGAAGACAATTTTTTTTTAGTTGTCCTCTAGAGTTATGCAGTCAAGTTCTGGAATGAAGTGGTCGTTCCCTCAAAAGTGTTCCGCAAATTTTGCAAAATAGAACGGTCCAGCTCAAAGTTCACTTTATGTGCGTAAATGATTATCACATTTCCAGCATTACTGGGGATCAATGTCACTGAAATAACGTAAATGTTGGTTATTTAATCCGACATCATACGTGTTTTTTTGATACAAAAGTCAAATTTTCACCCGGCAGGAATGACTGATGACGTTTGAATTGACCCAGTTCATCGTAAGTGCTTACCAACTTGCTGGTAGTTGTTTCATTACACATTGCAACTTAGTCTAACTTATTCAGGTCTATCATTTCAAAAAACCCTTCAATTTTGCTCGCATACACATCTACATAATACGCAGGCTATTAGGTTCAACTTCGTTATCAGAGTCACAGACAGAAGCTTGCGTTGCGTGAGGGGCGGATCGCGGATCGAAACTCAGCTGAGGTCACCCGGAAAAAAAATACTGAAGCCAAGAACAAATGACGTAAATGACGGCTTATAGAAATTGTGTGGATTAAAACCACCCGTTATATATTTCACTTCATTTCCACAGCGAGGAGAGCGGTGCTTGCTGTTAGCTGAGTGAAAGGACAAACCATGGCAGCTTCAAATATGGCCCTGTTCAGCATGGCATTTTTGTGCATAATGTCCATCGGTAGGTAATCAAATTCGACTATGTTATATTCCCGTCTAAATCACTTCATGGTTAAAAAGAATAACTCGGAAAAGGCTCGGAAATCTTGGATTAACTCAACACTTCACGCTTCAGTCCTCACAAGTGCTACTACGATTTCACGGCTCAACGTATGTAACAACACGGCACCTTCGGTCAAATTAGTGTATCATTTACGTTAGGTCATGATCAGCTTCATTTGCCTCGCAAATAAGTAAGTACATACCCAAAAATCACTCCAGGAGGGCCTTAATAGTAAAATTAAGCAAACAAAAATTGGAAACAAATGCTCGTTTTGATAACTGAAACCACACTGAATAGTATGTCTCAGCAGAAGTAACTGTAAGCCATAAACTAACAGCCCAAACGTTTTTGTCGTCAGACGTAAAAAAGAAAAGCAGCCAAAAGGGAAATTTTCAACCATTAGTGATTTCAACAGTGATTAATCGTTAGCCATAGAAAACCCAAAGTATTAAGCTTTGGCCGTAAATGCCCAACCCCACAGACACCCTCACTGAAGCTTGTGCTGCTTTTAGAACTAAGCTCGTGTAAGGCGGCGAAATCCAGTCACAGTTTTTTTTATCTTCTTGAGGGGTTGGTCAGTGGATAGTAACATACCACTTGTAGCATATACCACACAAGTGAATACTGACTGGTGCTTTTCGCGAGCGCTAATTGGGCGGGCTAGCTAGGCGGAGAGGTGATCAGAATGTCGGAGACTTTAGATCCAACCAGGAGCCCATAATCTAACTAAACCTCCACAACGAGATTAATTGCGTGAAGTCGACCTCGTATGCAAGGCAAACATGGAAACCAGATTCTATCTTCAAAAAAAGGAGGTACAAAATATTTGCGCCAGCTTGATTTTGTCGAGTTGAGTTGAAATGATTGAATTTAAGTCGGCCTGCTTGGGTGCGATTTTTTCGGCTTAATTATTTTGAATTTATCTGCCTGTTTACAGTTGCTGCCCTTGAGTGCCCAGATTGTACAAATCTTCCAGTACCTGGGCAAAAGAGTTGTGATAGCAAACCAGTCCCGACTATCACATGTGGTCCTGAATTTGATCGGTGTATGACGGTAGAGGGTAAAATCAAACGACTGGAGATTGTTTACAAGAACTGTTCCAACAGCTTTTTGTGTGACCCGGACAGCCCCTACTACAGTGAGTAACAGCAATAAGAAGCATTGAGCGACTAAATGCAATTTAACACCGATTTAAAACATGACGTTTCGATAACTTTAAGATTTGGGGGTATTTAGAGGTTTTATGTAACTGAAAAGAAGTAAGTTGAAGCGGAAAATGTAAAATAAAATAGCTTACTAGTATAGAATACTACGAAAATAGAGGAAGGACTCAGTGATACTTTTTAGAACAGTTGTAGGCATGAAACGTTTTATCGAAATGGTATGGTTATCAAATATTTTGTTATCATAATTCCACTCAACGACCTTGATTGGTTGTAGCCATTTGGGCCAATCTTATTGGAGCACTGAAATGAAAGGGACTACTCAGGATGTCCGCACATGTGGCAAAATCTGAATTCGTTTCTTTATAAGGCTTCGTTTGTTTGTGGCCCTGAGAGGGTACTCAAAAAGTTTTATACGGAAGGCTCCACCCCGAGCTCCAGCCCCTCACCCTTTTAATTGCCATTTTTGGCAGAAGAGGTACCCCTTTCGTATACCCTCTATTGACAAATTGTACACGTTTCCGCCATACCTAGTTTAGAACTTTGAATCCCTTTTAACCGCTGTAAATGCGCTGTCCTTTAACTATGAGTAAATCACCAGAAAGTTTTCTCGACTTTTTCATAGCCATGAAATGCATCTATTAGCCAGTTTTGGAGCTTCTCTACAAAACGAAATGACTGATTTCCCAACCCTTTCACACACCTTGGGAAGCTTCAACCTTCCCTACCCTCTCTTATACCTGAAGTCTAAAAAAGGTACCTCTTTCGGGCGGAGCACCCCTTGTATAGGCCATTATTATATAGGGAGTATCCCCGGGGTTTGTTTCCGGTATTAACATAGACTACGAGTAGTCCCCCATTTTTTCTCAGGGACCGTAGAGCGAGCGAAGCGCGAGCGCGCGTAAAAATCAGCCTACGCGAGAAAAGGCGACACGCGGCGGTGATTGTCTCGCGTGGAGTGATTTTCACGCGCGCTCGCGTTTCGCTCGCTCTACTATCCCTGCGGAAAAATGGGGGACTACTCGTAGTCTAGTATTAACAAGTCAATTCCTTATGTTTCATAGTGTGTAAGCTGCTGAACGAGACTGGCGTCATGTCCTCATGTTCAGTAACCTGTACTCAACCAAGCAATATCCAGGAAATTCCGGAACTGGAGAAATGGAACGTAGGAGTACGGGGAATGAAACCCGAGCCAAGTGACCATGAAAATAAAAAATTCAAGCGCCGGGCAAAGAATCCATTTCATCCATCGCGTGAAGAGTGATATTCCAGCCTTAGCGTTTTTTTAATTTTTGGTTAGTTTTGAAAACCAACGATATTTTGCGTGTAGAGCATGACAAGTGGGATTTCGTGTTAAAAGTTTGTAACACTTTTAGCAAAATGTTGTAGCTTAAAAGAGCTTTTATTCAGTGTTAAATAAAATTTCATTTGCCCTTAAGTTATAATGATTGTCGACCTGCGAGCAAGCTTTCGGCAGTCACGGGGGAAGAAAGAGTGCCCCCCCCCACCCCCCACGCCGAGAGCTACTCTGAGGCTTTATTAGGGCTTCTTCTTACATCCAGCAGGGGCAACCAACGACAATTTCTTCCTAAATATATTAACATCTCTAGAAATGCATACTAAGAGGAGCTAAAAAAATTTGAACCTGTTCGGCCATCCTAGGAGAACTTGAGTCTTTTCGAAATTATAAGGGCTTCAGTACTATTTTCCCGAAAACTTTAGATGCAATTTAACGTATTACTGACGGAAGAAATAATTTTTCTGATTCCTCTCTCCATCACAGTTCTGAATCCGAAAATTTTGGGTTTCCTTTTTGTTTTTTACAAAAAATAGCCTTATCTGGGCAGTGAAATGTGAAAAATTAACTCTTCAGAAAATCGTAGGGAATTTATTACATAAGCTTCGAAAATTGTACAAGAGTGGAACGGTCATTTAGAAATTTTTAGCCGTCCTCAAGTAATAAAAAATTCTAGGAAATATTTGCTTCTTCGAACAGATATTTTACAGAAAACTATCGTTGGGTGCCCAACGATCCAGGGGTTTATTGAGAAATTGTGCTTTTCAGCGAAATAAACGCCACATTTGATTGGATGCCGCATAACGCTGAAACTATGCAATAAAGCCTGAGCGTAATCGAATTATATAAGGTAATCTAAAGGTTAAAGGCATCGAGAATTCTTACATCTATATGGCAGATAATGCGTTGAACCTATTGTTTCTGTTTGGTCTGCATCGCAAAGTAACTTCATCTTAACACAAATAAATTTGCATCGTTCTCTATATCGCGATTATGTCTCTCAGATCCAGTACATGCCATCGTGAACGTTGGGAAATGGACAGGGATGCTCGTCGTCTCGCTTAGGGGTGATAATTTTTGGGATTTTGGTCTTATTTAGGGGATTTGGCAAAAGATCAATACACCTATTCTTTAGCTGTAAAGATCCCGGGGGGTGAAGGGAGGAGGGGGGTACTGTACCAATATTTGTGTAAGCCGCTGAGTTTTTGAAACCCTGACCCTGTTTAGCACCAAAAAAGTCCTCAATTTCATTAACCTTTTTAGAACAAACAACAAAATGAACATTGTCTTGATTTAAATTAATTTATTGGCAATTGCATTTAAGAAAATTCACGTTATGGTCGTAGCTTTTGTTTTCTTGAAGCACAAACAAATCCCACTGAAACAAATCAACCAAGAGATTATTGAAGTAGATTATTCTCTCTGTTTGTAATTAGGATTTATATACCCTGTTCAGGACAGACTTGCACGACATGATATACCCTGTTTAGGACAGAGAGGAAAAAAAACATACCGTGACCAGCGGCACATCCCCGTATAGGTCATATAAGGGAGTACACCCCCCCCCCCCGAATCAAGATCTCTGTCGTTAAGGGCTGCACGGGAATCAGTATGAAACACAAATTCTATTTATAGTATTTTGGTATCTTTTAGATCAGTTAAAAATGCCTGAACCGCGCGTACATGCGTCTCCTTCATTTCGAAGTTTCGCCCGGGTTACGAAACGATTCAATTGAAACCTTGGCTTATCTGTGGCAAGGCCTGTGGGAGGCCAGTGGAATCCGTGGTCTGAGAAATCATAGCCTGTTCCAGGCTGTCAGAGAGTGGGGAAGACGCGAAAGTGTAGGGCGCCCGAAAATGGGGGCGGGGCGTTCCTTTTTCTCGTTCGCGCTTTCTCAATTCCGCGGGCCCGACTATCTCGGAGCCTGGAACAGGCTAGAGAAATCACATCACTAACCGCTGACCATTACCCCATGATCAATTACCCCGGCGGCAAAATTAGTGCTTTGCACTGCAAAATTATCGACAAACTTCAGCTGTTGACCCTGTGTTTGCTTTTTTGCCTTAATGCCGGGTGGATCATTTGACTTTTGAAGGGGAGGGTGGGATGATGGGTTTTTTGATTATGCAAGATCATTTTGCTGCCAAGACTACTTCTGTGATGGAATTTGTTTCTCATATTTCGAAGTCAATGTGAGACCATTAACTCAAGGCAATCTTTATCTTTCTTCCAAGTCTTTTTGCAGAATACTTATCTTCCCTTCTTCGCCTAGCCTTATGAACAGGATGAATGATGTAACAACGACCAATTTTATCTTTCTTTCTCTTTTTCTCCTCAAATGTCGTTCTTTCAGCCCTATGCACACCCTGTATGTAAATAACACTTTGTACACGTTTTTCTACTTTCGATATCAGCAAAATACGCCCATGTTATTCTTGTCAACTCCTGTAAAATTTCGTGATAAGTAATTAGCGCATATGAAAAGAGCCTTCCCTTGGCTGTCGTCCGACATAAAATAAACTCTTCAACTTCCTAAGTTTTTCTATAGCAGTGATTAGTCCCAGTTACCTTCCTTGCCTTGCGTTTGAGGAAAAAAAGCGCGCGCATTCACATTTTTTCGGATCCGCTCTCAGCGGTTGTGGATTGGAGAGAACCTCGTGGTAGAAATCAGCCTCAGTTTTATTCATCTTTTTCTTTGCTCTTTGCAAGTTCAGGTGCGTTTGCTTTTATTTGTCCTTGCGAGCCTTATATAGACGGAATGAAGTTCAAGCAATTGTCGAATATTGAAGGCTTTTAGTCTTTTCAGCCATGGCGCTAGAGGACTTGCCCGAGGACTTGAAACTTAGTTGTGCTTCAGTGAGGCACGTGACGATCGAAACATTAAAAAAAGAGCGTTTAGCATTTCAACTACAGCACTGTCAGAAATGTCAGTCGAATTTTGATACAAGACGCTGAAGAAGAAGACTAAAAAACATTTCACTGACTTCGTCGATCTTGGGTGCCAAGGAAGAGGACAACTTTTTAAAGTTGTCCTTTGGAGTTATGCAGTCCATTGCAATAAAGTTCTGGAATGAAGTGGTCGTTCCCTCAAAAGTGTTCCGCAAATTTTGCAAAATAGAACGGTCGAAGTTCACTTTATGAACGTAAAATGATTATCACATCTGCATTATTGGGGATCAATGTCACTGAAATAACGTAAATGTTGGTTATTTAACCCGACATCATATGTGTCTTTTTGATACGTAGAGTCAAATTTTCACCCGGCAGGAATGACTGATGACGTTTGAATTGACACAGTTCATCATAAGTGCTCACCAACTTGCAAGCAGTTGGTTTGCTATACTTTGCGACTTAGTTTAACTTAGGTCTATCATTTCAAAGGACCCTTCAATTTTGTTCGCATACACATCTACATAGTAGGCAGGTTTATTAGGTTCAACTTTGTTGTCAGAGACAGAGGACCACAGAGGCTTGCGTTGCGTGAGGGGCGGTTCGCGGATCGAAACTCAGCTGAGGGCACCCGGAAAAAAAATACTGAAGCCTGGTAGAAATGTCATAAATGGCGGCTTATAGAAATTGTGTGCTTATTTGGGTATCAGCCCTGGATTAACGTAAAACCACGCGCTATATATTTCACTTCATTTCCACAGCGAAGCCAGAGAGCGGTGCTTGCTGTTAGCAGAGTGAAAAGACAAACCATGGCAGCTTCAAATATGGCCTTCTTCAGCATGACATTTTTGTGCACAATGTCCATCGGTAGGTAATCAAATTCGACTATGTTATATTCCCGTCTAAATCACTTCATGGTTAAAAACAATGACTCGGAAAAGGCTCGGAGATCTTGGATTAACTCACCACTTCACGCTTCAGTCCTCGCAAGTGCTACTACCATTTCACGGCTCAACGTATGTAACAACACGGCACGTTCGGTCAAATTAGTGTATCATTTACGTTAGGTCAGCTTCATTTGCCTCGCAAATAAGTAAGTACATACCCAAAAATCACTCCAGGAAGGCCTTAACAGTAAAATTAAGCAAACAAAAATTGGAAACAAATGCTCGTTTTGAAAACTGAAACCACACTGAATAGCATGTCTCAGCAGAAGTAACTGTAAGCCATAGACTAACAGCCCAAACTTTTTTATCGTCAGACGTAAAAAAGAAAAGCAGCAAAAGAGAAATTTTCAACCATTAGTGCTTTCAACAGTACAAGTAATTAATCGTTAGCCATAGAAAACCTAAAGTATTAAGCGTTGGACGTGCCCAGCTCCATTGACATCCTCACCGAAGCTTGTGCTGCTTTTAGAAACTTCGATCGTGCAAGGCGGCGAAATCCAGTTACACCGACTATTACCAATTTATCAGAGGCCTACAGTTTTTTTTATCTTCTTGAGGGGTTGGTCAGTGGATAGTAACATACCACTGTAGCATATACCACACAAGTGAATACTGACTGGTGCTTTTCGCGAGCGCTAATTGGGCGGGCTAGCTAGGCGGAGAGGTGATCAGAATGTCCGGAGCCTTTAGATCCAACCAGGAGCCCATTATCTAACAAAACCTCCACAACGAGATTAATTGCTTGAAGTCGACCTCGTATGCACGGCAAACATGGAAACCAGATTCTATCTTCAAAAAAAAGGAGGTACAAAATATTTGCGCCAGCTTGATTTTGTCGAGTTGAGTTGAAATGATTGAATTCAAGTCGGCCTGCTTGGGCGCGATTTTTTCGGCTTAATTATTTTGAATTTTTTTTTCCTGTTTACAGTTGCTGCCCTTGAGTGCCCAGATTGTATAAGTTATCCAGCACCTGGGCAAAAGAGTTGTGATAGCAAACCAGTCCCGACTATCACATGTGGTCCTGAATTTGATCGATGTATGACGGTAGAGGGTAAAATCAAAGGACTGGAGATTGTTTACAAGAACTGTTCCAACAGCTTTTTGTGTGACCCGGACAGCCCCTACTACAGTAAGTAATCAGCAATAAGAAGCATTGAGCAATTAAATGCAATTTAACACCGATTTAAAACATGACGTTTCGATAACTTTAAGATTTGGGGATAGTTAGTGGCTTTATTTAACTGAAAAGAAATAAGTTGAAGCGGAAAATGTAATAAATAAAACAACTTACTAGTAAAGAGAATACTACGAAAATAGAGAAAGGACTCAGTGATGCTTTTTAGAACAGTTGTAGGCATTTGTGGAAATGTTTTATCGAAAGGGTATTGTTATCAAATATTTTTTCATCATAATTCCACTCAACGACTCCGGTTGTTTGTACATAACCACGTGGGTCAATCTTATTGGAGCACTGAACTGAAAGGGACTACTCATGATCAGAATGTCCGCACACGTGGCAAAATCTGAATTCGTTTCTTGATAAGGCTTCGTTTGTTTGCGCCCGTGAGAGGGTACTCAAAAAAGTCTTATACGGAAGGCTCCACCCCGAGTTCTAACCCGTTACCCTTTTAATTGCCATTTTTGACAGAAAAGCCCCTTTCGTATACCCTCTATTGACAAATTGTACACCTTTCCGGCATACCTAGTTTAGAACTTTGCATCCCTTTTAACCGCTGTAAATGCACTGTCCTTTAATTATGAGTTAATCACCACAACGTTTCCTCGACTTTTTCACAGCCATGAAATGCATCTGTTAGCCAGTTTTGGAGTTTCTTACAAAAGGAAGTGACTGATTTCCCAACCCTTTCATACACTTCAAAAAGCCTCAACCTTTCTAGTCTGCTACACAGCCGTTTTTAGTGTCGTCACGCAACGCTCCTCCCCACTGTGGGGAGGAGCATTGCGTGACGACACTAAAGACGGCTGAGTAGCAGACTACAACCTTTCCTGCCCCGTCTTATATCTGAAGTCTAAAAAAGGTACCCCTTTCGGGCGGAGCCCCCTGTGTATAGGCCATTATAGGGAGTACGTATCCCCGGGGGTTTGTTGCCGTATTAACAAATCAATTCTTTATGCTTTATAGTCTGTAAGCTGCTGAACAAGACTGGCTCCATTTCCTCGTGTTCAGTAACCTGTACTCAACCAAGCAATATCCAGGAAATTCCGGAACTGGAGAAATGGAACAAGATTAATTGGCTGAAGTCGACCTCGTCCGCACGGCAAACATGGAAACCAGTTTCTATCTTCAAAAAAAAAGGAGGTACAAAATATTTGTGCAAGCTTGATTTTGTCGAGTTGAGTTGAAATGATTGAATGCATGTCGGCCTGCATGGGCGCGATTTTTTTCGGCTTAATTATTTTGACTTTTTTTGCCTGTTTACAGTTGCTCCCCTTGAGTGCCCAGATTGTATAAGTTATCCAGTTCCTGGGCAAAAGAGTTGTGATAGCAAACCGGTCCCGACTATCACATGTGGTCCTGAATTTGATCGATGTATGACGGTGGAGGGTAAAATCAAAGAACAGGAGATGACGTTTGTTTACAAGAACTGTTCCAACAGCGTTTTGTGTGACCCAGACGACCCCTACTACAGTGAGTAACAGCAATAAGAAGCATTGAGCAATTAAATTCAATTTAACACCGAATTAAAACATGACGTTTCGATAACTTTAAGATTTGGGGGTAGTTAGTGACCAGTTTTATATAAGTGAAAAGAAGTAAGTTGAAGCGGAAAATGTAAAATAAAATAGCTTACTAGTATAGAATACTACGAAAATAGAGGAAGGACTCAGTGATACTTCTTAGAACAGTTGGAGGCATTTGTGGAAATGTTTTATCGAAAGGGTATGGTTATCAAATATTTTTTCATCATAATTCCACTCAACGACTCCGATTGTTGAAACCATTTGGGTCAATCTTATTGGAGCACTGAGGTGAAAGGGACTACGCAGGATGTCCGCACACGTGGCAAAATCTGAATTCGTTCCTTGATAAGGCTTCGTTTGTTTGCGGCCCTGAGAGGGTACTCAAAAAAGTCTTATACGGAAGGCTCCACCCGAGCTCCAACCCCTCACCCTTTTAATTGCCATTTTTGAGAGAAAAGGTACCCCTTTCGTATACCCTCTATTGACAAATTGTACACCTCTCCGGCAAACCTAGTTTAGAACTCTACATCCCTTGTCCGAGAGGTTTTTCTCCGGGTACAACGGTTTTCCGCTCTCCTTAAAAACCAACACTTTCAAATTCCAATTCGATCTGGAACGCACGGACACGTTTCAACGAGTTCTTATGAACTCCTTAGTGATCCGTGGGTAAACAAATTACAATTTACAATTTTACAATTTTTGTCCTTTAATTATGAGTAAATCACCACAACGTTTCCTCGACTTTTTCATAGCCATGAAATGCATCTGTTATCCAGTTTTGGAGTTTCTTATGAAACAAAATGACTGATTTCCCAACCCTTTCACATACTTCATGAAGCTCCAACCTTCCCTGCCCTGAAGTTTAATAACTTGGGGTACCCCTTTCGGGCGAAGCCCCCCTTGTATAGGTCATTATAGAGAGTATCTCCGGGGTTTGTTACCGGTATTAACAAGTCAATTCCTTATGTTTTATAGTGTGTAAGCTGCTGAACGAGACTGGCTTCATGTCCTCATGTTCAGTAACCTGTAATCAACCAAGCCATATCGAGGATATTTCGGAACTGGAGAAATGGAACGTAGGAGTACGGGGGATGGAACCCGAGCCAAGTGACCATGAAAATAAAAAATTCAAGCGGCGGGCAAATAATCCATTTCATCCATCGCGTGAAGAGTGATATTCCGGCCTCAGCGTTTTTTAATTTTTGATTTCTTTCGAAAGCCAACGATATTTTGCACGAGTGTAGAGCATGACAAGTAATCGTGTTAAAATTTTGTAACACTTTTAGCCATAATGTTGTAGCTGAAAAGAGCTTTTATTCAGTGTTAAATTAAATTTCATTTGCCCTTAAGTTATAATGATTGTCGACCTGCGAGCAAGTTTTCGGCAGTCACGGGGGAAGAGAGAGTCCCTCACCCCCCCCCCCCCCCCCACACCGAGAGCTACTCGGTGGCTTTATTGGGATGTTTGCAGCTTTTTTACTCCTGACACCCAACGACAATTTCTTCCTGAATACAATAAAAACCCTTTTTAGGCTATCCAGAATACTTTTACATCTCTAGAAATGCATTCTAAGAGGCGCTACAAATTTGAACCTGTTCGGCCATCCTAAGAGAACTTGAGTCTTTTCGAAATTGCAAGGGTTTCAGTACTATTTCCCCGAAAACTTTAGATGCAATTTAACGTATAACGAAAGAAATAATTTTTCTGATTCCTATCTCCATTACATTTTTGAATCCTAAAATTTTGGGTTTCCTTTTTTTACAAAAAATAGCCTAACCTGGGCAGTGAAATGTAAAAAATTAACTCTTCAGAAAATATTAGGGAATTTATTACACAGCTGATTACATAAGCTTCGAAAATTGTACAAGAGTGGAACGGTCATTTAGAAATTTGTAGCCGTCCTCAAGTAATAGAATATTCTAGGAAATATTTGCTTCGTCGGACAGATATTTTATAGAAAACTGTCGTTGGGTACCCCTGATCCAGGGGTTTATTGAGAAATTGTGCTTTTCAGCAAAATAAACGCCACATTTGATTAGATGCCGCATACCGCTGAAACTATGCAATAAAAGCCTGGGTGTAATCGAATCATATAAGGTTATAGGCATCCAGAATTCTTAAGTCTCTAAATCCATATGGCAGATAATGCGTTGAGCCAATTGCTTCTGTTTGGTCTCTACATCGCAAAGTAACTTCATCTTAACACACATAAATTTGCATCGTTCTTTATATCGCGATTCTGTCTATCAGATCCTGTACATCATCATAAACGTTGGGAAATGGACAGCGATGCTCATCGTCTCGCTTAGGGATGATAATTTTCGGGATTTTGGTCTTACTTAGGGGATTTGGGCAAAAGATCAATACACCTATTGTTTAGCTGTAAAGATCGGGGGGTGGGGGGAGGGGGGGGCGGTACTGTAGCAATATTTGGGTAAGCCGCTGAGGTTTTGAAACCCTGACCCTGTTTAGCACCAAAAAAGTCCTCAATTTTATTAACCTTTTAAGAACAAACGACAAAATGAACATTGTCTTGATTTAAAGTAATTTAGTGGCAATTGCAATTAAGAAAATTAACGTTATGGTCGTAACTTTTGTATACTTGGAGCACAAATAAATTTCACTGAAACAAATCAACCAAGAGATTATTCTAGTAGATTATTCTCTCTGGTTGTAATTAGGACTTATATACTTTGTTCAGGTCAGACTTGCACGAAATTATATACCCTGTTTAGGAAAGAGAGGACAAAAAACATACCCTGACCAGCGGCACATCCCCTTATAGGTCATATAAGGGAGTACTCCCCCCCGGATCAAGATCTCTGTCGTTTAGGGCTGCACGGGAAGAAATATACAGAAACATAAATTCTATTTATAGTCTTTTGGTATCGTTTAGATCAGTTAAAAAAGCCTGAACCGCGCGTATATGCGTCTCCTTCATTTCGAAGTTTCCCCCTTTTTTACGAAACGATTCAATTGTAACCTTGGCTTTTGCAAGGCCAGTGGGAGGCTAGCGGAATCCGTGGTCTGAGAAATCACACCACTAACATCTGACCATTACCCCATGATCAATTATCCGGCAAAATTAGTGCTTTGCACTGCAAAATTATCAACAAACTTCAACTGTTGACCCTGTGTTTGCTTTTTAGTTAATGGGGCCCATCATTTGACTTTTGACGGGGAGGGTGCGATGATGGATTTTTTGATTATGCAAGATCATTTTGATGCCAAGCCTACTTCTGTGATGGGATTTTTTTTCTCATATTTCGGTGTAAATATAAGACAATTAACTCAAGGCAATCTTTATCTTTGTTCCAAGTCTTTTTGCAGAATACTTATCTTCCCTTCTTTTTTTCTCAAATCACGCAATCCCCCACCGCACCCCCTCGAAAGTCGAATGGCCTGACCTTATTCACACAGTAACGCTACGTCCCGGTGCCACTGAGCTGAGTATATCTATAGGTCGTTGACAGGTCACACTTCACATTTCTATTGTTATTGTAGCTATCTGACAACACGCGGCTCTTTTTCAAAAAGCTTAAGTCACTTCTTAGCCTGCGAACAGCAGACGCATTTCCGGTCGTCGCTTCTCTCCCTCCGGAAAATAGCGTCTGCGAACCCGAGCGGCAAAACGATTTCCGTGACGTAAACCTTTTTAGCCAATCACGGTTTAGCTCTTAAAATCAAGGAACTAACTCGCGAGACTTCTCGCAGGATCGTGCGCGGTGGATTTGTTTTCAAGTCGAAATTGAAAGGACGACGTGGCTTGTGTATAGCCGTCCTTTTTTCTCAGAACGACGCGTTGACGAAAGTTAATTTGCCAGGATTGTGGGACTAATTGACGAAACAAGTATCAAGAGGATTCATATCGAAGAAAAGATTAGAGGACATTTTTCATCTATTTGCCTACGGAGTCATTGATTTATCACACCTTGTTGTTTTGATCATATTCGAAACGATAAATGTCCTAATGACAGAAGACGCATCATGCCGTTTGTTGCTTCTGTTCCTCTCTGGTTCCTGACAGGAAAGTGTGCCTTGGAGAACTCTTCGATAGTTTGTCGTTTGCCGCTTTAGATATTTTTAGTAGATATCCTTTATCTTTGAAAGGTAGGACATGTGGTAATTGATTTTCCACGCGTGGTTGCTTCTTGGTTCAGATAGAACTTTTATCAGATCGAAAGCATTTTATATTTGTTCCGGTATATTTCTTTAAGTACATGTTCTTTTCAAGGTTCTCATTTCCATAGTTTTTTGTGAGATGAGTCGAAGCGTCGTAGCTGAAATGTCATTTTGACTATGATCTATTTCCTGCTGTAACTATTTATTTCACGCTGGGTCTGGCCCAGGTTTATAATATTTGAGATCATTGTGTTGTGGCGATACTAGAATTATTAACGAGCGATTGTTAGAGATTTCTGAATCAGTCAAGGATGTGTCTGTATAATTGATTCACCACCTTTTGTCAGCGCTGGTTAAATTGAAATAAATAAGTCTGAGCGCGATGTCATTAAGCTATGTTGCTTTCCTTTCGCTGTAGCGATTATTTGGTCCAGGTTTTGTTTATGTCACGTACTACCGTCTTTTAAAAAGCGAAACCAAAGGCCCACATCAGATACATAGCTTAAGAAGCCGTTGCTTCATAAAGAAGTCACTATTCAAAGTCGCAGGAAACCTTGTTACGGTCGTGAAATTCACGTTCCAAAAGTAACGCCAAAAAATCCAGATTTTGCCCAAATCGAAACTTAACAGGAACAATGTATCATTGATCTATAATCCTGAGAAGTTTTAGTGATCTGAATGTTTTTAGCTAGGTTTCTGAAATCATGCCCGAATCAGCTACGTATTGCATTTCAAGCTAGTTTACTCTTCTGTCAGAGATACTTGAGTCGTTTTATTATGGTTCAATATGTTGCTTATGCCTCAACATGAATGTAATATAACTAGCAGAAGGGTTACTCACCACTCAAGTCTGCTGCAACAAGAAAGACGAGCACAGGAAACAACTTCATATTTCCAATTAAAAATCTCTAAGATGAGTTTTAAAGGTGTTAGTGAAGATAGAGACCCTTGTTGCCCGAGTATGACTCAGTGTAGAAATGTAAATATTAAAAGTAATATTACTTCCCCTATCGGTTACGATTGGTCGATCGAAAGTTAAAAGCGCTTTTAATTGTGATTCGTAACCCAACAGGAACTTGCAAAATGCATCGTCATATTTTATCCAGGCTAATACTCATGCTTATATTATAGTTTTTCTAAACGTGTAACGCCTGTTTGTTTGATTTTGTCGGTCGTAGGGAGATTCATTTAAAAGTTTACTAACGCGTCATTGCAAAACATTCTGCTTCACGAAGCGCCCCTCCACAAGATCTCCTCAGTCATATCAATGTCTCAATGGTTTCTTTCTTACAGTCTTTATTGTTGCTGTTTCACTTCTGCGTATTCCTTTCACAATTATCTGAGCTTGTACGAAAGCTAGCAGACGAAATAAGTCTTCAATCGGCATTTAAGTGCTTCCAATCTTTTGGTCCTCCGGCCAACAGTAATAAAAGTAACGCCAAAAAATCCAGATTTTGCCCAAATCGAAACTTAACAGGAACAATATATCATTGATCTATAATCCTGAGGAGTTTTAGTGATCTGAATGTTTTTAGCTAGGTTTCTGAAATCATGCCCGAATCAGCTACGTATTGCATTTCAAGCTAGTTTACTCTTCTGTCAGAGATACTTGAGTCGTTTTATTATGGTTCAATATGTTGCTTATGCCTCAACATGAATGTAATATAACTAGCAGAAGGGTTACTCACCACTCAAGTCTGCTGCAACGAGAAAGACGAGCACAGGAAACAACTTCATATTTCCAATTAAAAATCTCTAAGATGAGTTTTAAAGGTGCTAGTGAAGATAGAGACCCTTGTTGCCCGAGTATGACTCAGTGTAGAAATGTAAATATTAAAAGTAATATTACTTCCCCTATCGGTTACGATTGGTCGATCGAAAGTTAAAAGCGCTTTTAATTGTGATTCGTAACCCAACAGGAACTTGCAAAATGCATCGTCATATTTTATCCAGGCTAATACTCATGCTTATATTATAGTTTTTCTAAACGTGTAACGCCTGTTTGTTTGATTTTGTCGGTCGTAGGGAGATTCATTTAAAAGTTTACTAACGCGTCATTGCAAAACATTCTGCTTCACGAAGCGCCCCTCCACAAGATCTCCTCAGTCATATCAATGTCTCAATGGTTTCTTTCTTACAGTCTTTATTGTTGCTGTTTCACTTCTGCGTATTCCTTTCACAATTATCTGAGCTTGTACGAAAGCTAGCAGACGAAATAAGTCTTCAATCGGCATTAAAGTGCTTCCAATCTTTTGGTCCTCCGGCCAACAGTAATAAAAGTAACGCCAAAAAATCCAGATTTTGCCCAAATCGAAACTTAACAGGAACAATATATCATTGATCTATAATCCTGAGAAGTTTTAGTGTCGTATTGAACCCTGCCAAGCGCGATGCAAACGGATTTTTCAAGGTTCTCATACTCTCCTCGCATCTTTTGATTTCACGACATCCTGTCCAAAACTCAAAGTTTGGTGCATGCGCAGTAACGGGATACTGTTCCTTTAAGTCACGTCTTAGCCTGCGAAAAGCAGACGCATTTCCGGTCGTCGCTTCTCTCCCTCCGACTTTCCGGAGGGAGAGAAGCGACGACCGCAAATGCGTCTGCTGTTCTCAGGCAACACAAAGTGGGGTAGTCACGAGTTCCTTGTTCAACCGCAGACCGGTTTGTTGAGCCTTTTATCGGTGACTTTTCTCGCTTCGTCGCCTCGTCACACATCGCAGGCTTCCATCGATATAAAAAAAAACGCTGTTCAGGATGCTTAAATAAAATTTATATTCAATATCGTCCTATGTTAGTTACAAAAATTACCCTAACCGCTTTAGAATATGAAACAGAAATCTAGCTGATTTTAATTTCGTTGCGGTTTTTGTGGTCATGTGAGAGCCGATGAGCCAATCTGATAAGCAAGTCCATGCCATACTACAGTACAAAAACGACAAAATCAACGCTTGGATTCCAATAATTCTATTTTCCGGAGGGAGAGAAGCGACGACCGGAAATGCGTCTGCTGTTCGCAGGCTAGTCACGTCTCAGCACTACTATATTTTACGTTCACTCGCGTTCAGCACATTTCCTTGCGACTGGAAAAATTGCTGAGAGAAGCAGTATGTTAAAAACCTTGTGGAGGATTTTTAAGAAGCACGCCAAACACAGGAACGCGAGAGACAATTCATGGTAAGTCAGATTTACCTACATAAACGGCTCAGACTCATTCCGCAAGGTTTCGAAATTTTTCTTTTAGACCGGCCATTTTCTGAATCTGTAGAAGTCTTTCACTTTGTACTATTTACGTGACTGGAGGGAATCAAGTAGATATTGCGGTTTATCTTCTTTATTTTTTAAGCTTTTACACCGGGCGTAGACTCCGAGTAATCCCTCATTTTTTTCAGGAATAGTAGAGCGAGCGAAACGCGAGCACCCGTGAAAATCACACTACTAGTAGTCTACCTTAAGGGGGGGGGGGGGGGTGGGGAGTACTCCCTATAATGATCTACACGGGGAGTCTTAGTTCCAAGTGGGGAGAAGTGTTGCGTGACGACATTAAAACGGCTGTGTAGCAGACTAGGGGAGTCTTGGCCCAAACGGGGTTTCAGGCCTCAGGTACATGATGCATGGGTAGGGATTTCACTAGTTGAATTAAGGGTAGAGAAGTCTGTCTTTCCTTCTGTAAAAAGACTTAAAGAAATTGTGTCACGAAATTCAGCCAAATTAAGAAATTACAACTTTAAAGGAAGGTTGAAATTACATAACAGAAACAACAGATGCCACGGATGGGCAAAACTGAAGAAGATTGAAACGGATTGAAATTTGGGTTTTTGAACACTGTTCAGCCTAACAGTTTTTCAAAGTTGATCCCTGCTGGTTTCAACTTCAAAAATAATGCTCAGGAGACATATTTATTTGTCTCAGATCTGTGATTTTGTCATTTACATGTAATTTCTTTGCTTACTTTAAGTTCCATAGCGATTGAGGCCGAGTAATTGGCAAAATTAAACAAAATGAACTGGACTGCCGTGACACAGCCCCTTTAAAGGACCAATAGGAGAATTTATGGCTGCCAAGAAAAATTTCGCGTTTGTAACTGTTTTAAAATATTTTTAAAGGCAGTGCATTTACAGCAGTTTAAATGGATGTGACGTTCTGACCTAGGTATCTGAAAGGGATGCCATTTGTCATTGGAAATTATAGAAAAGGGGTACCCGTCTTAAAAGGGTAAAGATTTGGACCTCTGGGCCCAGCCTCCCCGTATAAAACGTTGTAGAGTACCCCCCGGGCGTAAACTGACGTTTCGCGGTGACAAATATGGTAGGATGAGATATGGTATACGAATAATAGAAAAGGGACGTCAATCCGTGTGGTGGCATAAAAAGAAGAAGAAGATGACGATGAAGAAGAAAATTGGTCGTGGAAAGCCTGCGTAGCTGGCGTTGAAAAATCGTTTGGCGTCATATTTAAGCAGACTGGGGGCTTGTTTCAAAAAAGAGACCGGGAGTTAAATTTAGAAAAAGACATGGCTTTAGCCGCACACATCACACCTCTCCTATCTAGTACAAAATTTTTCATTAGATACATCAAACTTACAGTAGCAGTGCACCATTTGCACGAATAGCGCCGAGTACAAAACTTCAAATGAACAGAGGTCAAGCAGAATGAACGATGTGATCACTGTAAAGAATGTAACCTAGAGAACTTCGTCAACTGTTGTCATTCACTTGATATCCCCCGTCGCGTGAAGGGCCATGAAAGACATTGGCGCTCAAGATCAGAAGGCGAAGGGCACGGGATGTTTCTTCTCCCTCCTCAACCTTTCCCCTTTGAACGCCCCCACCCCTCCCCCACCTTCGCAGGGTAGACATCCAATAGAAATACACTTCTATCTGGGTCTCAGACGTAATATAACCCCGTCTATCAACTTAATCAGAGGTTTAGTTTCGCCTAGTCTGTGGCGCAAGCTAAGCTTGTTGACCGAGTAAATGTTGACATGTCGACTGATGTTTAGGGCCGCGCGAGGCCCCCATACGAAGCCTTTTCAAAAATTTTACTGCAATCATTACATTAATGATTAATTTATGAAAGAAAGCAACAATATGGAATAAAAAAAGGAAAGGGAAAAGGAAAGTCACAAATTATCCAAATTATCCTTAAAAAGGAGCCTATTGTAGGTATTAGGCATATGCTTCTGGTTCCCTTTTGATCCCTCTTTTTACCGTTAACTTGGAAAGTTCTTCAGCCCCCAAACCCTGTGGTATAGCCGCAATGGACATACTCGGTACTCTAACAATCCGTGTGCTTCGTGTAGTTCTTTTCCGATTTTCGGGAGTGGAGAATTAACTGGGTCACCTAATAAACAATTTCACACGCGTGCCCCCATTAGCCTGCGAACAGCTACGCGATAGAGCGAGGGGCTTTGCCGTTTGCTTTCCTTTCCTTTGCAGACCGCTTCGCCCGCTTGCGCGTGACTTCTCACGATGTCGCCCTAATGGAAAGCTTGCTCGCGGTTTAGTTCCCATGCACATGATCAACGTAAAGCAGCTCTCTTTGTCACTGTGACTCGCGTTCTCCCAATTCTCCGCGCCAGCATCTAAACTGCTATTGCAGGATTACATTTTTGTTTTGTTTGTGCAGTTTTACTGCAATCAATTCGCTCAACCTTAAAGTCGTTGAAAGTTATCAGTTGATGTTGATCTCCCGACAGGATTGCTTTAAGATGTCTTGGGAGAAGAAAGGACTAGATCACTTCCTTTAACGTACGATTGAGCGATTGCTTCAGACCGGCAACCCTCTCCCCTTAAATTTTAAGGGTATACTCGTAGTTTAACATAGTAGAAGCGATGCAAAAGGTTACAGAGTGTGTATTCATTTTAAGAAAGCAAAGGTTAAATCGTAAAATACCTGAAAGATGGCATCCTGAGTTCCCAGCTTTCCTCTTTTAGCTGTTGAGGCTAATATGAAAAGAAAACAGTAGAAAAACAGGAACTTAAAAACTTGGCAGCTGTTTTGAAATGTGCTTCTAAAGTTTCATGGACATGTAACATGAAAGTTTGTACGATCTGCATTTGGTATGGACGATCGATAACGATGGTTTTAAACATTTATTCAGTTAGGCTAGTTCAGCCTGGTTGCGGCTAGAAAAGTTGCCATATGTTACGGAACTTCGTTGTTAACTGACCTCGAAATTTATGCATCACATATTCTAGATAGATAGATAGATATAGTTTACTGCGTCAAAATGTCGCAATTATTATTACCGTAGTCGAAACTCGCTAAAAATGCAGACAGAGTCTGCGATCATGCCCTTCCTATAAATGATCTCTTTCCCTCTCCCCCCCCTCCAAAAAAAGAAGAAAAAAAGAATAACAACAACAAGGAAAGAAAGAAAAGAAAAGAAAAGCCTGATTGCAGGTTAATGCAACAGTAGAGGGATCAAAGACCGTCACTGTCATACCCGTAACGTTGCTCATTCATACATTACTGAGGTTCTGAAAATAATCATGACCTCGGATGTTTAGGACTTTATGATATATTTCAATTAATTGTAGATAACGCTATGCATCAACTTTTGTTTTCAATTTACCTAAATGTAAGGCTCATTGTATTACGCAGTTGATAAAGTAGCCGGTGTCTGTTTGAAAAAGCCAGGTCAACTGTTGATTGGACAAGAATAATAGTGTCCGTATTAAGTGGGTTAAATTTAAATAAAATTTAAAAGCTTTACAAGTACAAACTGTCAATCAGATTAGTCACTTTCATATTGCCCATGATACTGCGCCTGTACGCCCCCACCCCCGAAAAAAAAATGATCGTATAAGAATTGTTTTCAATTTCTCCTGCGTATTACAGCCGTCCCTAGCCTGTTTGAGGGGAGGGGGGCTACTGTTCATAGGCTAAGCCGTCCCTAGCCTCACATGCAGGCATTTTTAGGGGAGTCGTATTTCCTCTCTCCCTTGTGGAGAAATGAGGAAATACGTCTCCCTTAAAAAAGCCTGCATGGGAGGCTAAGCCGGCCCAAGGGAAAACAATAACGTTTTGGGGAGGTGGGTTGGTAAACAAGGTGTATTATGGGCAATGCAAAGGGGCGATATAATAATTAGGTGATGACGGATGAATAATAACGAATTCAGTTCTCTCTATAGAATAAGGTAACTAGACATATTATAATCTGATCAGGCTTATGCATAACCCTACACAGTTAAAGCATTAGACTTTCTCACAATATGACATTTTGCTCTTCAAAACGAAGACGACGGAACTACAAAGACCGATTCGAGATCTAAAAACCAGTCGTTAACAACTGACTCAAGAAAACGAAAGTTAGAAAAACATAAGGATTTTTAAAGTCTGCAAATTAGAAGTGCGGCGGGAAAGGGAGTCGATGATCATTCACGTGACATGTTTAGCAAGGCACAAAACAGATCTTAATTCTCGACCGAGATAAAGCGTGTGCCAGGGGTAGCTAGGGTGCTGTTTAAAAAGGGATTGAAAGTTCCGCAATAAGATGCGCCCTCCGAAGGTGACAAATTGAGCATGCGCTATGCTTTCTACTCGATCAACGAGGCCATAAAGGTTAGTTACTAGGAAAAGTAATAACGAGACATTACATCTTCACACTGGCTTATGAAGTTGTCAAAGTTGGCTAAAAATGAAACACTAAAATCAGTCTGCTTGTCATAACGCATGGAAATAATATACTGGTTTTAATGTGAAGACGACACACACCGACTCTAAAGTAACAAGTTTATTTTTCTAGTGTTTTGCTCAGTTCCCGCTGAAAGGGGTGAGAGATAACCACTCATATTTTGAATTTATGAATACTCAGTCACCCCTTCTTGAAAAAGAACTGGAAGAGAGAAAGCGTGACACTCTTCATGAGACCGTGAGTCCGCGTCACATACCAGCCACCTCAATCCCCAATAAGGAAACTTGGCATGCACGCTTTTTTGAAAGTAAATATAGTCGTGATTCCATGCAGACAGTTAAACGTGGAAAAACAAAAACAATAATGATAATGCGGTTGGAGAGACTAGCGAATGATATTTCCCTATTAGGCAAAAATTTATATTATTGTCATGAATTCTGGTGGGTTCTAGCGCTCGTGGAAAAGGCGGACTGAGCAACTTGCACGTGACTTGCTGTTGTTTAATTATTTCGGATCAGTGACTGTTACCTTTCTTTCGAAAGCCAACGATATTTTGCATGAGTGTAGAGCATGACAAGTAATTGTGTTAAAATTTTGTAACACTTTTAGGCAAAATGTTGTAGGTTAAAAGAGCTTTTATTCAGTGTTAAATTAAATTTCATTTGCCGTTAAGTTATAATGATTGTCGACCTGCGAGCAAGTTTTCGGCAGTCACGGGGGAAGAGAGAGTCCCTCCCCCACACCGAGAGCTACTCGGTGGCTTTATTAGAATGTTTGCAGCTTTTATACTCCTGACACCCAACGACAATTTCTTCCTAAACATAATAAAAACCCTTTTTAGGCTATCCAGAATACTTTTACCACTCTAGAAATGCATTCTAAGAGGCGCTACAAATTTGAACCTGTTCGGCCATCCTAGGAGATTTTGAGTCTTTTCGAAATTAGAAGGGTTTCAGTACTATTTCCCCGAAAACTTAAGATGCAATTTAACGTATAACGAAAGAATAATTTTTCTGATTCCTCTCTCCATTACATTTTTGAATCCGAAAATTTTGGGTTTCCTTTTTTTACCAAAAATAGCCTAACCTGGGCAGTGAAATGTAAAAAATTAACTCTTCAGAAAATCGTAGGGAATTTATTACATAAGCTTCGAAAATTGTACAAGAGTGGGACGGTCATTTAGAAATTTGTAGCCGTCCTCAAGTAATAGAATATTCTAGGAAATATTTGCTTCTTCGAACAGATATTTTATAGAAAACTGTCGTTGGGTACCCCTGATCCAGGGGTTATTGAGAAATTGTGCTTTTCAGCAAAATAAACGCCACATTTGATTAGATGCCGCATACCGCTGAAACTATGCAATAAAAGTCTGGGTGTAATCGAATCATATAAGGTTATTGGCATCCAGAATTCTTAAGTCTCTAAATCCATATGGCAGATAATGCGTTGAACCGATTGTTTCTGTTTGGTCTCCACATCGCAAAGTAACTTCATCTTAACACACATAAATTTGCATCGTTCTTTATATCGCGATTCTGTCTATCAGATCCTGTACATGCCGTCATAAACGTTGGGAAATGGACAGCGATGCTCATCGTCTCGCTTAGGGATGATAATTTTCGGGATTTTGGTCTTACTTAGGGGATTTGGGCAAAAGATCAATACACCTATTGTTTAGCTGTAAAGATCGGGGGGTGGGGGGGGGGGGAGGTACTGTAGCAATATTTGGGTAAGCCGCTGAGGTTTTGAAACCCTGACCCTGTTTAGCACCAAAAAAGTCCTCAATTTCATTAACCTTTTTAGAAGAAACGACAAAATGAACATTGTCTTGATTTAAAGTAATTTAGTGGCAATTGCAATTAAGAAAATTCACGTTATGGTCGTAGCTTTTGTTTTCTTGAAGCACAGACAAATTACACTGAAACAAATCAACCAAGAGATTATTCTAGTAGATTATTCTCTCTGGTTGTAATTAGGATTTATATACCCTGTTCAGGACAGACTTGCACGACATTATATACCCTGTTTAGGAAAGAGAGGACAAAAAACATACCCTGACCAGCGGCACATCCCCGTATAAGTCATATAAGGGAGTACACCCCCCCGGATCAAGATCTCTGTCGTTTAGGGCTGCACGGGAAGAAATATATAGAAACATAAATTCTATTTATAGTATTTTGGTATCTTTTAGATCAGTGAAAAAAGCCTGAACCGCGCGTATATGCGTCTCCTTCATTTCGAAGTTTCCCCTGGGTTACGAAACGATTCAATTGTAACCTTGGCTTACTTGTGGCAAGGCCAGTGGGAGGCCAGCGGAATACGTGGTCTGAGAAATCACACCACCAACATCTGACCATTACCCCATGATCAATTATCCGGCAAAATTAGTGCTTTGCACTGCAAAATTATCAACAAACTTCAGCTGTTGACCCTGTGTTTGCTTTTTTGAGTTAATGGGGCCGATCATTTGACTTTTGACGGGGAGGGTGCGATGATGGATTTTTTGATTATGCAAGATCATTTTGCTGCCAAGCCTACTTCTGTGATGGGATTTTTTTTCTCATATTTCGGTGTAAATATAAGACCATTAACTCAAGGCAATCGTTATCTTTGTTCCAAGCCTTTTTGCAGAATACTTATCTTCCCTTCTTTTTTTCTAAAATCACGCAATCCCCCACCGCACCCCCTCGAAAGTCAAATGGCCTGACCTTAGTTACACAGTAACGCTACGTCCCGGTGCCACTGAGCTGAGTATATCTATAGGTCGTTGACAGGTCACACTTCACATTTCTATTGTTATTGTAGCTATCTGACAACACGCGGCTCTTTTTCAAAAAGCTAAAGTCACGTCTCAGCACTACTATATTTTACATTCACTCGCGTTCAGCACATTTCCTTGCGACTGGAAAAATTGCTGAGAGAAGCAGTATGTTAAAAACCTTGTGGAGGATTTTTAAGAAGCACGCCAAACACAGGAACGCGAGAGACAATTCATGGTAAGTCAGATTTACCTACATAAACGGCTCAGACTCATTCCGCAAGGTTTCGAAATTTTTCTTTTAGACCGGCCATTTTCTGAATCTGTAGAAGTCTTTCACTTTGTACTATTTACGTGACTGGAGGGAGTCAAGTAGATATTGCGGTTTATCTTCTTTATTTTTTAAGCTTTTACCCCGGGCGTAGACTCCGAGTAATCCCTCATTTTTTTCAGGGATAGTAGAGCGAGCGAAACGCGAGCACCCGTGAAAATCACACCACTAGTAGTCTACCTTAAGGGGGGGCGAGTACTCCCTATAATGATCTATACGGGGAGTCTTAGTCCTAAGTGGGGAGAAGCGTTGCGTGACGACATTAAAAACGGCTGCGCAGCAGACTAGGGGAGTCTTGGCCCAAACGGGGTTTCAGGCCTCAGGTACATGCATGGGTAGGGATTTCACTAGTTGAAGTAAGGGTAGAGAAGTCTGTCTTTCCTTCTGTAAAAAGACTTAAAGGAGTTGTGTCACGAAATTCAGCCAAATTAAGAAATTACAATATGCCCGTTGAATAAAGAGAAACATAAAAATAACCTCTTAACACTTGAAAGGAAGGTTGAAATTACATAACAGAAAGAACAGATGCCACGGATGGGCAAAACTGAAGAAGATTGAAACGGATTGAAATTTGGGTTTTTGAAAACTGTTCAGCCTAACAGTTTTTCAAAGTTGATCCCTGCTGGTTTCAACTTCAAAAATAATGCTCAGGAGACATATTTGTTTGTCTCAGATCTCTGATTTTGTTATTTACATGTAAGTTCTTTGCTTACTTTAAGTTCCATAGCGATTGAGGTCGAGTAATTGGCAAAATTAAACAAAATGAACTGGACTGCCGTGACACAGCCCCTTTAAAGGACCAATAGAAGAATTTATGGCTGCCAAAAAAAATTTCCCCGTTTGCAACTGTTTTAAAATATTTTTAAAGGCAGTGCATTTACAGCAGTTTAAATGGATGACTTTCTGAACTAGGTATCTGAAAGGGATACCATTTGTCACTGGAAGTTATACAAAAGGGGTACCCGTCTTAAAGGGGTAAAGATTTGGACCTCTGGGCCCAGCCTTCCCGTATAAAACTTTGTTGAGTACCCCCCGGGCATAAACTGACGTTTAGCGGTGACAAATATGGTAGGATGAGATATGGTATACGAATAATAGAAAAGGGACGTCAATCCGTGTGGTGGCATAAACAGAAGAAGAAGAAAATGGGGTTGTGAAAAACCTGGGTGGCAGGCGTCGAAAAATCGTTTTGCATCATATTTAAGCAGACTGGGGGCTTGTTTCAAAAAAGCGACTGGGAGTTAAATTTAGAAAAAGACATGGCTTTAGCCGCACACATCACACCTCTCCTGTCAAGTACAAAATTTTTCATTAGATACATCAAACTTACAGCAGCAGTGCACCATTTGCACGAATAGCGCCGAGTACAAAACTTCAAATGAACAGAGGTCAAGCAGAATGAACGATGTGATCACTCTAAAGAATGCAACCTAGAGAACTTCGTCAACTGTTGTCATTCACTTGATATCCCCCGTCGCGTGAAGGGCCATGAAAGACATTGGCCCTCAAGATCAGAAGGCGAAGGGCACGCGATGTTTCCCCTCTCTCCTCAACCTTCCCCCTTTGAACGCCCCCACCCCTCCCCCACCTTCGCAGGGTAGACATCCAATAGAAATACACTTCTATCTGGGTCTCAGACGTAATATAACCGCGTCTATCAACTTAATCAGAGGTTTAGTTTCGCCTAGCCTGTGGCGCAAGCTAAGCTTGTTGACCGAGTAAATGTTGACATGTCGACTGATGTTTAGGACCGCGCGAGGCCCCCATAAGAAGCCTTTTCAAAAATTTTACTGCAATCATTGCATTAATGATTAATTTATGAAAGAAAGCACCAATATGGAATAAAAAAAGTGAAGGGCAAAGGAAAGTTACAAATTATCCAAATTATCCTTAAAAAGGAGCCTATTGTAGGTATTAGGCATATGCTTCTGGTTCCCTTTTGATCCCTCTTTTTACCGTTAACTTGGAAAGTTCTTCAGCCCCCAAACCCTGTGGTATAGCCGCAATGGACATACTCGGTACTCTAACAATCCGTGTGCTTCGTGTAGTTCTTTTCCGATTTTCGGGAGTGGAGAATTAACTGGGTCACCTAATAAACAATTTCACACGCGCGCCCCCATTAGCCTGCGAACAGCTACGCGATAGAGCGAGGGGCTTTGCCGTTTGCTATCGCTTTCCTTGGCAGACCGCTTCGCCCGCTTGCGGGTGACTTCTCACGATGTCGCCCTAATGGAAAGCTTTCTCGCGGTTTAGTTCCCGTGCACATGATCAACGTAAAGCAGCTCTTTTTGTCACTGTCACTCGCGTTCTCACAATTCTCCGCGCCAGCATCTAAACTGCTATTGCAGGATTACATTTTTGTTTTGTTTGTGCAGTTTTATTGCAATCAATTCGCGCAACCTTAAAGTCGTTAAAAGTTATCAGTTGATGTTGATCTCCCGACAGGATTGCTTTAAGATGTCTTGGGAGAAGAAAGGACTAGATCACTTCCTTTAACGTATGACTGAGCGATTGCTTCAGACCGGCAACCCTCTCCCCTTAAATTTTAAGGGTATACTCGTAGTTTAACATAGTAGAAGCGATTGCAAAAGGTTACAGAGTGTTTATTCATTTTAAGAAAGCAAAGGTTAAATCGTAAAATACCTGAAAGATGGCATCCTGAGTTCCCAGCTTTCCTCTTTTAGCTGTTGAGGCTAATATGAAAAGAAAACAGTAGAAAAACAGGAACTTAAAAACTTGGCAGCTGTTTTGAAATGTGCTTCTAAAGTTTCATGGACATGTAACATGAAAGTTTGTACGATCTGCATTTGGTATGGACGATCGATAACGATGGTTTTAAACATTTATTCAGTTAGGCTAGTTCAGCCTGGTTGCGGCTAGAAAAGTTGCCATATGTTACGGAACTTCGTTGTTAACTGACCTCGAAATTTATGCATCACATATTCTAGATAGATAGATAGATATAGTTTACTGCGTCAAAATGTCGCAATTATTATTACCGTAGTCGAAACTCGCTAAAAATGCAGACAGAGTCTGCAATCATGCCCTTCCTATAAATGATCTCTTTCCCTCTCCCCCCCTCCAAAAAAAGAAGAAAAAAAGAATAACAACAACAAGGAAAGAAAGAAAAGAGAAGAAAAGCCTGATTGCAGGTTAATGCAACAGTGGAGGGATCAAAGACCGTCACTGTCATACCCGTAACGTTGCTCATTCATACATTACTGAGGTTCTGAAAATAATCATGACCTCGGATGTATAGGACTTTGTGATATATTTCAATTAATTGTAGATAACGCTATGCATCAACTTTTGTTTTCAATTTACCTAAATGTAAGGCTCATTGTATTACGCAGTTGATAAAGTAGCCGGTGTCTGTTTGAAAAAGCCAGGTCAACTGTTGATTGGACAAGAATAATAGTGTCCGTATTAAGTGGGTTAAATTTAAATAAAATTTAAAAGCTTTACAAGTACAAACTGTCAATCAGATTAGTCACTTTCATATTGCCCATGATACTGCGCCTGTACGCCCCCACCCCCGAAAAAAAATGATCGTATAAGAATTGTTTTCAATTTCTCCTGCGTATTACAGCCGTCCCTAGCCTGTTTGAGGGGAGGGGGGCTACTGTTCATAGGCTAAGCCGTCCCTAGCCTCACATGCAGGCATTTTTAGGGGAGTCGTATTTCCTCTCTCCCTTGTGGAGAAATGAGGAAATACGTCTCCCTTAAAAAAGCCTGCATGGGAGGCTAAGCCGCCCCAAGGGAAAGCAATAACGTTTTGGGGAGGTGGGTTGGTAAACAAGGTGTATTATGGGCAATGCAAAAGGGCGATATAATAATTAGGTGATGACGGATGAATAATAACGAATTCAGTTCTCTCTATAGAATAAGGTAACTAGACATATTATAATCTGATCAGGCTTATGCATAACCCTACACAGTTAAAGCATTAGACTTTCTCACAATATGACATCTTTGCCCTTCAAAACGAAGACGACGGAACTACAAAGACCGATTCGAGATCTAAAAACCAGTCGTTAACAACTGACTCAAGAAAACGAAAGTTAGAAAAACATAAGGATTTTTAAAGTCTGCAAATTAGAAGTGCGGCGGGAAAGGGAGTCGATGATCATTCACGTGACATGTTTAGCAAGGCACAAAACAGATCTTAATTCTCGACCGAGATAAAGCGTGTGCCAGGGGTAGCTAGGGTGCTGTTTAAAAAGGGATTGAAAGTTCCGCAATAAGATGCGCCCTCCGAAGGTGACAAATTGAGCATGTGCTATGCTTTTTACTCGATCAACGAGGCCATAAAGGTTAGTTACTAGGAAAAGTAATAACGAGACATTACATCTTCACACTGGCTTATGAAGTTGTCAAAGTTGGCTAAAAATGAAACACTAAAATCAGTCTGCTTGTCATAACGCATGGAAATAATATACTGGTTTTAATGTGAAGACGACACACACCGACTCTAAAGTAACAAGTTTATTTTTCTAGTGTTTTGCTCAGTTCCCGCTGAAAGGGGTGAGAGATAACCACTCATATTTTGAATTTATGAATACTCAGTCACCCCTTCTTGAAAAAGAACTGGAAGAGAGAAAGCGTGACACTCTTCATGAGACCGTGAGTCCGCGTCACATACCAGCCACCTCAATCGCCAATAAGGAAACTTGGCATGCACGCTTTTTTGAAATTAAATATAGTCGTGATTCCATGCAGACAGTTAAACGTGAAAAACAAAAAAATAATAATAATTCGGTTGGAGAGACTAGACCAGCGAATGATATTTCCCTATTAGGTAAAAAATTTATATTGTTGGCATGGATTCTGGTGGGTTCTAGCACTCGTGGAAAAGGCGGACTGAGCAACTTGCACGTGACTTGCTGTTGTTTAATTATTTCGGATCAGTGACTGTTACCAGTAATGGGGTGGATGGAGGTACGGTACATTTTACATGTTTTAAGCAGCTTTATTTAAAAAAAATTGTGCAAACCCCTCCCACACCCCCTTTTTGCACGTCGGTTGAAAAGTTTACATTGCATTGAAGGCCCATAAGATGCTGTAGACAACTGCCAAGAAAGAAACTCGAGTGTCTCTTAAGAAACCTTCATTCTAGTATATTACCATCTTTACCAAATTGCCATTCTCACGGAAGGGTCGATCTTCAAGATTTCTAAATTCTGTTTCAACAGTTAAGGATGTGACAAAGAGAAGACAACAATATCGGAAGTAATAATTATAATAGAAAAAGGGAAAGACAATAAAATAAATCTACACCTACTTTTAAAATCCGGTCTCTTCAAGTGGTTTAGCCATGGCATCTGTTTCGAATCATGTTTTGTAGCTAACTGGCGTTCAGGTTATTCTTCTTAACTGCGCTGCAATGTTGCTCGTGCAAACTCTGAGATCGTTTTGAGTCTTATTGGCCTTTGCTTGTGATTTAAATACATTGAACTGTCATCTATGTTGTAAAATACTGCGCCTTATCACGTTATTCAATTTTGTGAGCAAAAATAGTGTATCTGTCACATCATAATAATTATTTCCAATGGGCCTCTGCCAAGAATTATTAAGGCATTAATTCTGGTTGATTCAAGATGATCCAATGTCAAGGCTATTTTTCACTTAAAACATACTCTTCGTAGCCTGCACGCGAAGCCCGGGAGAGTTTCTTTCAGAATTCTACCGGTACAGAGTGTGCTGCTTTGAATGTATGTTTTGTATGTTTGGTCACATATTAATTACAAAGACCTATCTTTTAACATAGCTTTTTTACGTCTGGGTTTGTTTGTTTCCAAAGTTGTGCACGACTGTTTTTCCCAACCTTTTATCATGATATTGCACTGGGTTCAACAACATACAACATGATGACGTAATACGCAATTTACGATGTAACGCGAAATTCATCATCACGCGCACCATAAAAACTGCTCATTGTAAGTTAATAAAGTGTTATCGATGGTCTTTTTATGCCTTTTAAGACAAACTTTTCGACGAGTTGATCACATCATTGTCAAATGCAAAGGAAATTTACATAGGCTGCGGATGTACATAAAGAAACGAAATTGTATGTAAAAAAGTACATGTAAATTAAATTCAGTGTTGAAAACTCATTGAAGAGGCTACGTCACGCTATTTGTTTTATTTTTTAAAAAAAGAGTTGAAACGTGCCTTCGCATCTATTGAATTCCAAAAATAATGGTCCAGATTTGTTATTTAAGACTATCTTTAGCTAATGAAACTGTTTCCTATCATCTGTTGCCACCGATGGCAAGGGTGGGTGGGCATGGCGGATTGAAACTTAATTTGAAAAGTGGACGCTTATGCCCGCTTCCAGTTTTATACCTTATGGGCAGAGGTTTCCTCCAGTATGGCATGGCTTTTAGCATTCACGAAGTCGTTCGCGTCCGTCGTTTGTCAGTCGCGTAGTCGGTTTGTTTATGCCGCTTTGTAAATGGTAAAAGCCATGCCAGAGAAAACCTCTGTTCGCAGGGTACAAGTTTTAATACCGTACTGCAGAAATTACCATACATGGTTACGTTCTCCCTAATAATCAACAATTGTTGGACGAGGTTGAGCAAAATATCGTGATTTGTCAGTGGCGAGCACAATAAATAATTGATCTGCGAGACACTGACAAATCACGATATTTTTATAATTGTTTTATCATTCGATCGCTGAGTTTGTTTTTAATATGTGCGAAGCGATTTTCCATTTTCTCGCAAGAGGAGAAAAGCGAGCTTCATTTACGCACGAGCAGAATATCATTTGCAGCCAAACACAGTTGGACGACATTGCGCATGAGCAGACCATTATTTGTAGGCAGTTATTTGCAGGTCACGTGATGGGCTCCTGGCCAATGAAAAGGAAGAAAAAGTTGCATCGAATGACCATGAACTTTATTTGATTTCGTATCTTCTTCATATTTCTACAGGAGCATTGTGTATAGTTAAAGACACTAAGTTATGACTTTCAGCACAGAATTGACCTGAATCAACATTTTTAAGAAAAACGTTTCGCGCTTTTGGAGTCCCGTTGAGTGTCGTCCTTTTCTTTTTGATCATGAACAAGAATGTAACACTCCATCGGCGGCATTTCTTAACAATTTTAAAGTTTTCACGAGTTTTACCCTATACCCTTCTTAAATCATGTTTCGATATGTTTTTCAATTAATATTTTTTCGATATAAAGGGTTACTTATTTACGACATAACCAATGGAGAAATGCATGCTTGCCTACGAGCAATGACCTTCACCAGCAGTTCGCTTTTCGTGCTCAGTGGCACATAGGACACATGGGCCGTATGCGTTTAAACTACGTTACGCAGTTTAATTGTTGTCTTCTCTTCTCTAGTGTTACTTTAATCGTTATTTTGCCTTTTAAGAGCTTAGCTGAACAACCTGTCCATTTGGCAAAAGTCAGAAATGAGAAAAGTGGCTTGGATACTGAAAAAAAGATCACTGAGAGGCTAGCGAAAACGATCCTAACTTTTGGGCACAAACAGAAGTTAATGACAAACTGCAACTAAATAACGGAATGCACCGCTATAATACATCATCTTGTCCGCGATATAGTCCCATAATACTATGATCCATAATTTTTTCTCGAAACTGAAGAGCGATTTTGAAATGATCTTGTTTAAATTAGGTGACAATAATGGAAAAAAAGGAGAAAAATTAAAAAGAAAGGACGAAAGAAAAGGGAAAAAACTACATTGTTACCTTATAGAAAGAAGTTTTCTCCACAATACTTTCTGGGCGTAAACGTTGACAACCTAACCTTACGGGATTTAGACGTAACTTGCTTTATAAAGGCAGTTGGTTTTGTGCTTAAAATCCGCTAACTAAATTCGAGTAGTTTACCTAATTGAAAAAGATGGCCAAAGTAAAATTAAGAAAATGGGCACCCGACCATAAACATCGGTGAAATGTTAATTTAAAATGCCTCAATTGGCTGGTTTCCACCTCCAATTGAGAGACTGAAAATGCTTTGTGTCGACTGATATATCAAGTGCAATTGAGGTCTCAGACTGATGACTCACAGAACATATAGAACATGTATTAGCATTTCATTTTATGGTTATATTACAAAAACATAGAGGACCAAAGACCGTACCTTCTGGAGGGAACTAAAGGTGGAAGAAAAGATATTTTCACTCAGTGTACGCTTTTTAAGTTTGAAAAAATAAAACACCGGTGGAATGATTTGTTATCTAATCAAAAGTTATAATATATAGCTTACAGCGTTGGGTGTTTTAAGTCAATACCAAAAAACTATGCTTGAAACATCTGTTTTAATTTTCCATGAGCTGTGTTGTTATTGCATAGCGTTTTCTTTGGCCATAACTTGATGATGTTAAAATCATGTCTGTGCCATGAATTGTTTCGTATACAGAAATAAATCGACCCTTAAAAAGGAATAGTCCTAGAAATCCAGATAGTCTAAAAGTTAACGCTAGTATCTCGTCCCCGCATCACCCTTCTTAAAAAATGCCTGAAAACAATTTTACTTTTCCCAAGCGATAACTTATTATAATCAGTGTAAAAATAAAAGCGTCGTCTCGCTTAAAATCTCCCTAAAATGTGTTGTCTAGTTTTGCTATACTTGATCAAACTAGAATTAGTTCAGCAAAACGTGATATGTTTGTAGCAACGTTTCATACCCGAGGGGCTGAAGGACATCAGAAGGTCCCGCTCTTGTCCTACTTTTTTTATACTCTTATCTTTTAGTAATCATATTTATAATTTTCTTGATAGACAAGGCGAACGCCATTACTGATCACTGTTCATTTCTGAGGGAAAATCCACGAAATTGTTTTGAATTACTCTAAAAAAACACACATACCTTGCAAGAGATGAAGGACTGATTTGTACAACTACGGGTGCAAGTGTAGCCTGTTCGTTACAGATCTCCGACAAAATTTGTTAATTTTGTGCTTGTGAACTTCGAATCGCACATCTCTGTCATTTGGAGATTTAGACTTGCCTGGAGATGCTCTTACAATATTACAAAGAACCACTTTGGTTAGAAGCCAAAGGAACTGTGTGAAGGGTGAATGCTAGCGCTGTCATCTATTGACAGGAACGTTTCAAAATTGTTTGTTGGCGTGTGTCTTGAGATCTCTCAGTAGTGGATAATTGTGAAATAAAAAAGACGGGGAATGGAGAATATCATTCATTTAGTCGTTGACACTTTCTTCTAGCTGGCATCTACCGAGAATTATTGACCGAAGAGCATTTGGAACAACTTACTCTTTTCAAAATGAACAATAATAAAGTGTAAAAGAAACTCGTGTAGAAAGTGTGACAAGAAAAATGGATCATAAAAGCAGAGTTGTGCTCTCATAATTGTTATTTGTAAGCCATAACTTAGGAACAGAGGTAACAGCCAAACAAAAGAAAAATGTTATTGTTGTGTGAATTACAGATAGAATGGAAAATTAAGGACGTTATCGAGAAAGAGGGAACAGAAGAGAACATAACCGCTCTTTTGTCTTTTAATATTCCGTATCTATTGTACGTGCAAGGCAGATCAAAAAAGAACTGTTTTGTCGCTGTCTTAATTTATCCTGCTCAAGTTTCATTTTACAAAATTTTTCACGGTGTACAATGTCCCTCAGCAACTCAAAAAAGAACTTTTTTGTCGCTGTCTTAATTTATCCTTGTCACGTTTCATTTTACCACATTTTTTCACGGTGTAGAATGTCCCTCAACAACTTTGCTCGAGCAGCAATGACACTTTTTGCATATTTTTTTTCCAATCATTTCATGAATTCTACCTGAAATTTCCTAATTTTACTTTTTATGGAGGACGTAGACTCAAGACAACGATTTTCTTTTTCTCTTTCTGAACTTTGGATATGGTCACGGTTTTAAAAATTCAACTGAACCCAAAATTCGTTGCCTTATAAACGAACTGGAATAATCGCGAAGAAGTTTTCAACAGTGCAGATTTATTCACCTTTTCAGTGACTTAAATAGGCAAACAAATTCAAAAAACATGACGTTAGAGATGCAGCCAGAATAAAAAACAACACGCCACACTTTAAGTCAAATTTCTAAAAATGAAGTGTCACCATAAAAGATTTCTGGTTCATTACTGCTTACGACATTTAAAAGACTTTACACGTGGTTTCAATGAGAAAGTATTAATTGTTTCTCGAAGTATTGCTGGTTTGTAGTGACGTCACTGTTACCATGTTGGTGGCCAAGAACAAAAGCATTTCTCTCCTCTGGGAACTAAACTCTATTTTCATGTAAATTCTTCGAGAGAAAATTCTACTATATTGACCCCAAAATGGCCGCCTTGTCACGTGGTTGCAAACCAAGAATTGAAAAGTCTTTATTCCCCCAATGAAACGCAGCGAACAGCACAAGTTACGAAATATTGCCAGGATGATTATCCAAGAAATGGTAAAAAAAAAATGTCGAACTCGCGTTTCCGATCTTCAATGTTGTGTATTTCACATAGTTTTAGTAGTTATGACAAAGAGAGAAATTGAGCAAAGATGCACATGTGAATCATTGGTAAGTACTCTCGGCGACTCGTCATCACCGTTTACCTGACTTTTTAAAATTTCTAAGTTCTCTAAGAGAATATCAAAACCTGCCTGGTTTCAGGGCGAATTTGTACTTACAATAAATATAATAAAGGTTATATATTTGTTGTTTTACGTGCTAATGGTATTCATACGATAAAAATAAAGGGCTGTCTATAAACAGGTCATTCCCACTTGCCTCAACCTCTTTCTCAAAACGACGTGCAAAGTCTGATATTAGAAGTTTGTTTTAATTCTTTTGCTCTTTCGCCACCTTCACGTTTTCCATGATACACCTTGCAATTACCCCCTCCCCACCCCCCCCAAACGTTTGCAAAAGAATTGTTTTGAGTTTCTCCTGGGTGTTACAGTGGTAAATTTTGGAAATTAAAGATGGTCAGTTTTCATTGTGAAAACGGGGAATAAGAGGTTTTGCACTTGGCCACGTTTTCATCAATAGAAAATGATAAATGTTGGTCAAGAAATTTTTTTCAAAACGATTAGCAGAGGGCAGCGGGAAGCTATTTATAAAATTAATGTCTTTGGTCCTGAATCTCCAAATATTCAATTAGCTACTTCGTCTTTTCTCCTGTCATAGATAAATCTTCCTTTCTTGCATGATAATGAAATTTTTTTGTCATTTATGAGTGCATTTTATATATTTCTGTATTTTCGCGCATGCTATTTGTGAAAAGTGCTCTAAGCTTTCGATAACAAGAAAGGAAAAACAGTGAAATCAAACATGAATAAGTATATTCTTTTAGTGATTTTGTCTCTTGCACTATAGCTATATTAAACCATGCAGGTAGCTGGCAAACAGCAAATGGCATCAGAGACAATTTTAAGATCTCACCCGAAAAGTCAGTCACCATTAACCTGTTCCTTACCAGTGTCAATCACGTTTACACGAAACCTAAACCCCAACTTTTCTGTGTACGAAATCCTGTACGGTGACCATTCAAATGAACGTTTTTCAGACGTACTTTCACATAGTAGCATTTGTTGTTTAGTATCTCTAAACTAAAATTTGGTTTTTAGGAATAAACAGTTTGGCCATATTGGACCCGTGCGTGAAGCTATATAGGAACCGCCCAGCACCCAGTTTGTTCTGTCACATCGATCGGGCACGTGCCGAGAGTGACAGAGACATAAAAGAACAAAAGCAGAATTGGCTACCATAATTGTATCACGCGAGCTATGCCTTAGGAACAGTGAAATTAATCCTTTACATTTCTGTCTTTCGGTATTTTCATTACGTATAGAATCAAACATAATAGACGCTTTCAAGACGGAAGACGAGAAATTTAGACGGAACCTTTTTGACTTCGAATATTTAATACCGGCGTGAGTGTAAATTTATTGACATGTGAAGTGCAGTGAAAACAAGAATTTGTCAGCGATCTTTAATTGCCACCGTTTTTAATTTTTCTCACTCACGCTTCAATATTACCTTATTATCTCTCTAGTATTCTGTTTTGTCGTTATCAAAAAATTGCCCATTGATTATATCTTATCTCCCGAAGGCAGTGTAATCGTCGAGAAAAAAACCTCAACTGTCAATCCGGCATTGTTGAAAAAGTATAATATAAAAAGCTGTTGTTTTGCCTTCTTGAAGATTCGAAACGAAATATCAAGCAGTTTTAAAAAGAAATCTTCAGCTCGAAAGTGAGCGAGCCAAAAATATCAGCGAAAGAACAAATTAAATATCACTCTATCACTGAATATTATATTATTCCTGTATCAAGCACTTCACCATCTCGGATATTACAAACATTTGTACATACCCAGATAGGAAAACTCTCCACTCCGTCAGATGGATTTGTTTTTTGTTTCGATCAGAAAGCCATCCCATCATAATTGCTTCTCCCCTGGGCTTGTATAAGGTATCTTTGAACAAACAGACGTCTTGAAGTTCAAAACGTCCGCCCGACGCGAGGACACATAGAAATCAATGTGGAACACAAGTTACACATGCAGCATCAAATGAATAAACATTTTCTTTGAAGTCGTTCATTTGCTAATCAAAATGCTAATAACTGATATGGACAGGTGACAAGCCAACATTCCCGCTACAGGTTGTTTGTGGCTAAGTTAATCGTTCTTCAAGCAACAAAATGACGCAAATTCTACCAACAATTCAATAATTTTGAGGGGTGGTTTCTCTGAGGTTCACTATTTGAGTTACCTTTCCCAAAGTCAATCTCTTTCAATACCAAAGACAAAAATTAAAAATTTCGGTACTCGTATTGTAGACGGCATTTAATTAAAATCATACGATAAAATCCAAAAGTGACGCTACCGGTAAGTGAGAATTTCTCAACAGAGAAGTTTCTTACACTGCTTATTTGCTTTCGCTAGCAGCATTACAAGCGTGTACCCGCTGTGTTGCTATCGAAACTGTTAGACCACGTGACTAGCTAAATACTCTTCACGCTTGCAATTAACAAAACAATTTAGAATTTAGCCAATCGTAGCTCGTGTTGGATCTAAAAGATACACAAAGGACGAAAAGACCAGTTGCGGCCGAAGAACACAGCGTTCCCTAGCGTTAGAAAGACAAGTTTCCTGGACGAAAATTTTACCAGACATGGGATCCAGTGTTTCTGCCCCTAAGCGTTCGACAAAACTCCGTTATTTTCCGTTTTTAAAAAGGGAGAATTCTCCAGCAGAAAAAAGGTAATGAGATATAATTTAAAGAAGTGCGCAAATTTTATAAATTGCCGATGCAGCAAAGCGGCAGTCCGAAACTTATGTTGTTCTTAATGACCGGAATAGAATATCTTGAGAAAAATATAACGTTGTCATAAACGGGAATATGTAAACGAAAACTAAAAATGGTAAAGCAGGGCTAAAGTGATAAATACATCATTCGGAAATATAAAAACTTGAAAACGAAGCGATACAGTAAACGAACGAAATTTTGTTCGGCCGGAAAGAGACTTACTTTCGTTGCACTAAGGAAGGAGAAGGAACCAGTTTGTTGAAGTGGGATCGAAACGAAGAAGGACCTTTCGATGTATCACTTTTTGACTTCATCATATAGATGTTATAAACAGAGCTTTTCTCAAGTAACGAAAAATCTTCCGTTCAACTCTGACATATTAATTCGCGAGTATTAACACAGACAAGGACAATATATAGACAACACAATAATAGTAAATTAACAAACAACCTGTTGTTTATATTGTAGGATATTCTTATGATGTGCGGATGTCTGTCTAACAGATCGGACAAAAGTAATATTTCATTAGCATTTTGCGTTTAGGGGGATATTCACTGATATCGGACTATTTGTCATTTCTTTTCTTTAGCTTCTTGGCAAAGTTTAAAGAGAGCTTTCATCGGTGAAAATGTTTTTCAGAAGGGCAGTATCTCAGCTGATATTCATGAATATTTCTGCTGGTAATGAATTTACAAGAAAAGCGTAATTTACAGTAGTACATCTGGACAATGGCTAAAAAAACATTTGCATCACTAAATGACTTCAAGACGTCATTTTAGTTAGTTTCCGCTGATGAAGGAGGAGTTGTGTTTTTAACCGTATAAAGATTAGGGTGTATCAGTCAAGGTTCAGATGAAAATGTTCCAGAACGATTACCATAACTATAAATAGGTCTCATTTGAAACATCTAAAAGTGTAAGAAACATTTTCAGTTTGCAGCGACTTGCACATGTTGAAGTTAGCTCAGCGAACTCAACATTTTGCCCAAAACGAGTTGCGCAGAATGAATGCGGCTCGATGAAGAATAGCCCAGGAAAATACAGAAATACCGAGTAAAGAGAATTTCTTTATTTTTATTCATAACACATGTTATATCAACCACACTAATCATGGCGGTTTATTGAACGGATGTTTGGACAACCGTACCTGATTTTACCATTTTCTGCCTAAAAGGTTCTGCTTTTTGGCGGTGGAAAATAGAAGAGTTTTGTTTGTTTTGCGTTTACATCAACTAATGTTACAAAGCGGAAAGATGTGAAGTTTTTATTCTATGTTTTGACAAGATTATTGTACGCTAAAGAAAACGCAAAGCGTGTGGAAAACTTAGTAGTGAGCAGGTGAAGATACTAGGTAATTTCCCCTTTTCGTTCCACATGAAACATGTTGCTGAATTATATGTTAACGAATGTCTTTTTTTTAACAGCTTGCCAGATATTTCACAAAAATACACAGAGGAAAAATGGTGTTATTTGCCAGACGCTCTTCTACTGACAATCTTCACGCATCTGGACATGGAAGATCTATCGCGCATGTCAAGAGTCTGTAAACAGTGGTACCGAGTGAGCTTGGACGCTAATTTTTGGAGAAGCATTGATTTCGCCCTTTGTAAGCGGAAGCGTATTCGTGACATCACTGTTATTTGTGTAGTTTCACGTGTCAGCTCGTCGTCAATCACGCATATAGACTTATCAGGACCCACTTGCTCTCGTATTACAAACATAAGCTTATTTCACATAGCGCGCCAGTGCCCAAAACTTCGCAAACTCTACATCTCCAATAGTAACCGTGTGACAAGCACCGGAATAGAGATGATCGTAAGACATTGCCCTTATATAGAAGTCCTCGGCTTATCCAAGTGTCCGATGATACTAAACCGAGGTCTTGGTTTCGTGTTGCGCCGCTCAAAGATGCTTTGCGAGCTGGACGTTAGCGGCTGCGTGTGGGTCACTGACGGTGTTCTTGTGGAAATTTCCCAACAGTGTCGTTACCTAACGTATCTAAACATCGAAGGATGCAAAAAAGTGAGCGACACTGGTTTAATCTCACTCGCAAACTTCTGCTCTAGTTTAAAGCACATCAATCTACGAAACACCAAGCGAATTACAAATGATGGCATGCGGCAATTTTTGAGTAAGCTGCCTGATCTAGAAGGCCTGGAAATAGGTTTGGTGCGGAAAGGTCGTGGAACAGCAGCCATGTTGAATATTGTCGCAACACACTGCACGAATTTGACCTTTTTTGATTACCAGGATTGTATTCCCACTGCGGTTGAGGATGTGCTTTGTCAGATCGCTGAACAATGTCAAGGGTTGCGTTACCTCGGAGTTCGACATCTGCGCGAGACTCTGCCAAACAATTTGGTGCTCTCTTTAACCGAGCGCTGTCCCAGTCTCCTTAAAATTGACGCATCCTTGAGATTTTATATATGAGTTAGGTTATTGCTTGTTACATAAACTTGGTTGTTTTAGTTCAAGCGAACGTTTCAGCTTTTTCCGGAATAGACAATCTGCACTACGGAGAGTCTCGCCATTTTATATCTAAATAGACAACACGAAAGATTTTCTATACCTTTTTTATTTGAAGTAAAAATCTTCTGCAATTCATAAAAGCCTTATTATTACAAGAAGGAGGTGCTCCATATTTTTTATTCAATAAACGGGTCGAAATTAAGAACCACCCTGAAGGGTCGAACACCAAAAAAATGGTATAATTGCCCATTTTTAACGGATTTTTACCCTAAAAAGGTCAACTAGAATTTTCGGGAGCTTTTTTTCTGGCTGAAATTTTTGAAAAGGTCAGCTTTGATCCCTATAATTTTCGGATGACTAGACTTACAGCTAAGAAATCCGAACAGATGAAAAACTTCAAGGGGATAAAAATATGCCTATATCTACCGTTTAAATACTAAAATACGTTTAACAATGCTAGTTTAAGTGGTTTTGAACTATATTCTCGTTGGGTGCCCCTGAATATTTCTAGATGCCTTTTCCATTCATGTACAATATAATTTTCGAGGCCTGTCTAATAAATTTCCTACGATTGACTGAACTTTATTTTTTCACATCTCACTACCCATGTTGGGCTATTTTTCGTAGAAAAAAAGAAAACCTAAAATTTTCGGATTCAAAAACGTAACGGAGAGAGGAAATAGAAAAACTCTCACTTTCGTAAAACGTGAAATTGCATCTAAAATTTTCGGGAAAATAATGCTGAACCCACTGGAAGACTCAAGTTCCCCTAGGATGACCGAACAGATACAAATTTTATAGCGCCGCTTAGAATGCATCTCTAGATACCTTACTTGTATTAATAATCGCAGTGTACTCTAGAATTCGCGCAGTGCTGGGTGCGCCTGTTTTAGTACTGCGCGAATTAAAATCCGCACGAAAAGCTTTGCCGATTCTTACTAATGCAAATCAGTTGATTTATTAACGCATATACACATCTGAAACACATTTGACATATGTTTTAAGTCGAATTTTGCTCACATTACATAATTTACATAATTTTGAGGGCATTTTTTTAAGGCCACTTAATCGATCTTTGATTAAGTTTTGACAAATGTTGTCGTGTTTGTTGATCAAAAACACTCATTATGAATGCTCTATTAAACAAACCAAAAAGAACGAACACGGAAAATTAATTGCGCGAATTTAAAGCTGCGCGAATAAGTCTTAACAAGGTGAGCGAAATTAAATCGCGCGAATTTAAAGGTGAGCGAAAATGAGTACGACGCGAATTTTTATGCAAGTAAGGTACCTAAAAGTTCTCTGGACAGCCTAAAAAGTGTTTAAATGTATTTAGGGGGAAACCGTCGTTGAGTGCCCTTGATATATTGGTGTGCGTATTGTTTGGTGTCTTGTATTATAATTACTTCATCTGGTGATCACACCCGTTTAGAACCTCAGAAAACTTCCCTTTTCAGATTTACAAACTGCTGATCCTTACAAAATTTACAGCAGACTTGGGTTTCTTATCGGTCTTCCTTAATGACAGATTACTCGCTCGTTTCAGCTGGATTTTATCTTTGCAAGTAAAATTTTTCGCTAACTCTTTCATTCCCTGGCGATATCTCTCACTTAAAACAATGTAAACCCACGGGTTTAGCGATGCGTTTGAATAAAAAACAAACTTTGTAACAGGAAAAAGATGTTCCATGTCGCAAGGGAGGAGTGAGTGCCATGTGAAATGAAAGACAAGTCCCGAGACGATAACTGGAGTTATGCAGAAAATGAAAAGAAGAACTAAAATCAGAATCCTTTTCATAATGGCTGTGTTTTCTTTGCGCCGTCGGCTTCTCAATTCTAATGCGTTGTTTTTAGATACCTTTCTTTTCCTTAGTTCTATCAAGATGAGTGTGTACAATGTGAGAATCACACAGAGAGGTATAAAAATTATCACGACCGAAAGAAAAGTAAAATATATCACTTGTGTCTTTTCCTCAAACTTGGGTGCCCAGCTTATCGTGCAGTACCACTTGCTTTCGCTCATCGTCAGTTGCGAGGTATAGAAATACATCCAGTGTAAACCCATGGCCACCACCCAAATTATGGGAATTATTACCTTGCAATTCTTGGTTGTAATAACAGGAGAGCGGAAAGGAAAAACTATCCCTCGATACCTGTCGATGGCTATAACAGCAAGGCTGTGCATGGATACTGCGGTGGAAAGGTCTTGAAGGAAGAAAACCAGCTTACAAAGAATCTGTCCCATTATTCCTTTTAAGAGCCATCTTCTAGGGCCGATGAAGACGTCCGCTACTTCTCGTGGTAATGCAAACGCAGTGATCATTAAATCTGATGCAGCCATATTAGCAATCAGAAAATTCGTTGTTGTCCACATTCGATTGTTCTTTGATACAATCGCGATAACAGCTAAGTTCCCAAACAGCGACAAGAACATAATCAGAGAATATGCGAATGTTTTAATACATTGGGCTAGCGTCGAACTCTCCGCAGAGTTTACGCAAGTCTCGTTTGGGGTCGAAGACAGGTTCAAGACTGTTTGGTACTCGCTGCCGTTTAGATGGGACATGACAAGAAGGTCTGGTCTTTGCCCGACAACTTCTGCAAACAAGATGACACAATAAGAACAGCTTTTCTTGGAAATAATAGTCGGTAATTTATGCTAAATACCACCTGCCACGTATCGCCAATTAGTAACTAAAGCTATTACTGAGGTAGCTAGAGGGCTAATTATAATCCAGTCTTTTCGAGACAGTGACCCCGCTGCGTGGGTAAAGTTGTTATGTAGTAGGCAGTGTGTTCGCTATTTATGAAAGGATTGTTTGTTTTGTAATAAATTTTATTTTTATTTTTCTTCTTATCATATGCTCATTAGCGGACAATGCGTAATCAAATTGTGACAAGTGAAGTTAGGAAATTATTTTGATTTCGAGTACAGTTTGGGATAAATCAGCACAACTAAATCGTTCAAAGACAAACCATAGTTATTAGAGGAGACTGGTTATGAAAAGCGGCAAACATCAATGATAAAAACAACAGTGCTGCAGTTTATGTTGGAAGCACCCTGAAAGTGCACAATCCTTTGTTTTCTGTTGGCAAATTGTTACGGAATAAATTAATGCAACGTTTTTATTGGTCTATACAATCAAAATGATAGGAATTCGTTTCAACGTTGTGCACATTCAGGTCCACAAAAACATATAACAAAGGAGTCTGACGGGTTTCATAACCATTCCACTCAATTAACTATGGACAAACCAAATTTGTGGTCTTTGAAAAATTTGCGGGTGCTGATTTATCCCAAATTTAATACACGAGAAAAATCATATGATTACTTGTTAATAATTTACATGCAAAAATTTGAGTGGCTTTTCCTCTTGAACTTGTCACCTGTTTTTCCCTTTAAAGTCCGTCGAGCGCGGGTGATAAAGTATAAACCGCAGGGGATTTATGGACCGCCAGCGCAAGAAGGTAGTGTTTCTCGCGCGCTGGCCGATGTTTTCGAAAAGAACGAAAAGAAAAATAAAACAAAGTCTGTGTACAGGCTAATGCTGATGCAGAGCCGGCAGATGCTACCATCCCTGTCTCTCGTCAATCTGAATGTCAGTTGTTTAAAGGGAGAAGAGCCCCCTTAATTTTTTATGATTAGCCAAGCGGCAAGACGACTAACATCTCATACTAATTTCTCACCTCCACTGACAGATGCATTGAAATTTCGAAATTTTATATTGGTCAACTACCAACTACTCTTAGGAGAACTCAGTCGTCATTTCTACTATGATCTGAATTGAATTCTATCTTGATTTGATACTCACGGAGATTCGTAGCGTACAAATAAGTTGCTTAGTGAGCGGTTAAACGTCTCGGCAGTAGCTAGTGAAAGGTCTCGGAGATTACTATTCTGTGTTTTTGTAGCAGCTAGTTATAAAACCTCACTAATCAATTATTCATTCTTGACTTTTTAAGATAAAAATAACCTACAGCTGGGAGTAAGTGAGATCTGTCCGCAGGGTATATATTTTTTGTATTAGAGAGATTAAGATTCACGTTTACCGCAAACTGCGGCAAACGTCAGACTCATGTTGAGAATTTCTCAGAAGAGAAAATAAGCAGATAGAAACAGTCGAGAAGGATTCCTACGGTTAAAATTGGCATAAAACTACTTATTTTTGTGTAGAAGCAATAAAAAGTAAACAGAAAATAAGGGGAAAACTTGGTCAAGTGGTAAAAATTCACGTCTGCCGTTTAATCTCTCTAATGTTGATAGTTTATATTAACCGCAATGTCCATGGTCCCAAGTTTTACATACATATAGAGTAGAGAAAAAATTTAAAGTAAAGAAATAAATTGTTTCATTGCTTTAGTGGTTTTGGCTTGACGTCTGTATTGTCGGAAAAACGAAAAGAATTTGAAACTTCTGTTTATAAAAACGGTTTATTTAAAGATTCATCTTCCGTTTTCATGCTACAACTAGTTGCAAAAGTACTTGAGACACTGTACCGTATTTTGGATAAATGGCCTGTCCATGATCTTGTGCTTGTGATCCCCCTCCATCCCTTATCAAAGTTGCTAGCAATACAAGACCATACTCAAAACTTGGAGGAACAACTTTAAATGGGAGGGAGGAGGGAGATCAGTATTATATCTCACAGAAATAAAGGATTAAATTAACTGCAAAAACCGTGGACGAAGATCCTGCTAGTTGTAAACGTTCAGGATCTCTAGAAAAGAGATCTAATCAGCCAAAATATAAAGAACCAAAGACGAGAAGTCCAAAGACTTAACTGCAAAGCTGATTCATAACAACGTGTATTGTTTTTTTATAACAGTATTTCGGCTGGCCATACCAGCCTTCTTCACGTTTACAGATGTTACTGAATGGACTTATGTGGCAATCACAATATTATATAGATGGAGACCAGGAGCGATTTGAAGCAAGAAAGGTCGTTTTTTTGTGGGAGTGTCTCAACATTTTTGCAAGTGGTTGTAGCAACGTTACTACAGTGTAAACTTCCCGCGGCGATCAATAGCAGAAGTAGTATAAAAAAGATCACTTTTAACTTGGATTCGTTTGCATTCCATCCACATCCCAGAGGAGAAGTCTTCTTTGAAGCAACTTCATCAAAAATCTGATTAATTTTACTTGCATTTGATTACATGTAAGTAAATTAAAAAAAAAGAAAGAAAATAAGAGAACGTCCAGTATAGTATAGTAAAGAGCTGAGTTTGATTTGTTTCTCTTTCAATTTCCGACCAGTTAATATCTTCCGTTCCTTATGATGCATTGAAAAGTATTAAAACTTAACATGCAAAGCAAAGCGCAGATACGATCCGGCCTCCAGGTATATTTTCACCCAGCGCAATACTGTATAATTACATTTGCATTTATTACTTTAAACACAACCCATCAGAGAATGAAAGAAAACAGCCCAAATAGTAAGTGCTTTTAACAATTTACAATGCTTAATTTTGCAAAGCTTTTAGCACTTGAGATTGAACAAAGAGCTAACAACTTCGGATGATGCTGATAAATTGTAAACATTAAATCAAGTCCGACAAATCTCGTTCCCAGAGTCCGCGTTAACCTTGTCTAGCGGAACACAAGTACCCCCTCTAACCCCCGCGCCGCTGTTGCCCATTCCCGGAACGATTGAGACCTCTTTAATTGGGATGAACCTTCTATGATTCTTGAATTAGTTAAATACGTTTAACAATGCCATGTTTAAGTAGAACTATATTTTCGTTGGCTGCCCCTGATCCATGGTCACTCGTAGTCATTCGTGGTCACTTTTAGACACAATCCTTTCGCGGCACTGATAAGACTCTCCATCCACAACCACGCATAATCTTAAAAACGGTAGTTATAGGCATATCTTTATCCTCTTAAAAGTTTTCATCCGTTTGGATTTCCTAGCTGAAAGTGTAGTGATCCGAAAATTATAGCGATCAAAACTTACCTTTTCGAAAATTTCAGCCAGAAAAAAGGCTCCCGAAAAATTATAGGTGATGGGCAATTATACCATTTTTTAGATGTTGGAGAATCCTAGGAGAGGCAGGCAAGCAAGAGATTTTACAACAAATGTTCCGAAAATTCTAGATCTCAAACCGCCTTCCGAACAGATATTTTCCGAAAATTGTCGTTGGGTGCCCCTGGTGGATTCTGTCTTAATTTTTTACCAGCGATTTTTTACCGCCTCTATTTTTCAAAAAATTACGCAACAGTGGTAATCCACCCTTAGTCTCAATTCCTATAAAGCACGATGTAGAAACGCTTGCCAGTAGAGGCACAGGGACGAAATACACCTACATTGTAGAAGTCTGAGCAGTTATTGCTGAACATGAAGTTGTATAGTTAACCATTATTTTCACTGCTACGTGATTTTCGATATCATTACCCCTTAAAAAATGATTTCGGCCATCAAACTCACAAACTGTTCAAACGTACCGGTACCCCGCGCCATTTACATCATCTGATTAAAAAAAATCTATTTCCAGGCGCCTAATACTAACAGTGTAAATAGCAGAGAAAATTATGGTGGGGTGACGTTCAACATAAACAGTTATTTAGCTCATCGGTTTGAGTTTTACTCTCCCTAAAACAGCTTGGATCAGGATACAACGTCAGTTAGCAGAAATTATCCATCAGGATGGACATGAGTGAAATTCATATTTTTTATGGTCGCGTTGTTTCTACGATCTTAAGGAAATTTAATTTAATTAGTTGTTGGATCTCTTGCAGTCGGCGAAGATCTATAGAGGAAGTGTTTCACTAAGAGATAATTGCCATATCTCTTGACAAATGCTTTAAAAATAATACTGAGGACTTCCTGCTGAAAAACATCAACAGCAACAACAAGAGTACACACACACACACAAAAAAAGAACAGAACAGAACAAGCAGTCCAGAATGATTTAGAAAACTATCAGTTGTTGATGAGTAATGTCTTGTTGTTTTTAGCTAATGAACACAAGTTCAAGTTCAACTTCAAGATCATTTATTCACATTTATTCAATAACAATAAAACAAAAATAAGAAGAGAAAAAGAAGTGAAAACAGAGCTAACTATACATTGAATTAAACACAAAACAAAGGAAAAAAGTGTGTAGCAGCCAAAGGAGCCAAGGTTTCGGGTTGGCTACTCCGACCACAGAGCGGTTACAAGTGGGTGGAGGTTAATATACATTATTATTCATTCAAAATATTTCCCCGATTCTCATTGGCTAAAAGCACACGCATAATTTACCATATCTAGTTGCTGATGACCAAATTTGGAAGAATTTTTTGTTTAACGAGGAAATGACGTCAAAAAATGCAGCGTTCTTGCAGGCTAATGCACCGTTAACCGAGAAGACCTGGGGACGAGGTTGAGTTGTTTTGGTTGTGAAACAAAAAATTGCAGACATTTCACTTGTTTCAAGAGTAAGAACTAGGCGAAATTATAGCTAAAGACATGGCAAGAACAGCAAGAACACAGCTCGAAGGGCGACATCTGGTATTTGGAGTATATTTGCGGACCTAAGCAACCCTAAATGTGCACTATCGAAGGTGAACTTAACATCGATGGAGGTAAGCATGTTTTAGCTTTGTTTTAGACCAATCATAGGCCACTTTGACCTAGACCTCATGCGAACATATCAAAAGCAATATGGCGGACGAAGCGTCCGCCATCTTGTTTATCACTGGCTTTAGGAGAGCTGGTATCGAGAATTAAGTCAAATATGCCATTCTGCGCGTGCTTATGTCTTTATGTTTATGCTTATGCCATAGTAAAAAAACAGGCTTAACATTTGAGAGAATAGTTTCTCATCCTTATGCAGTAATAAAAAATACAATATGCCCGAAAGCTGTTTTCCTAATCTCCAGGTTGTTTCGCATGCGTCGCATTACGTAGCTAGCATTCATTTGCACTTCCACTAAGCATGAATGGAATGCACAGAACGCAATTTGATCACGCGCATTTAGACCTTCTACTCACTAGTAATCTGATCACGCGTGTTTTGACCATCTGTCACGTGAAACTTATGCAAAGCACAGCGCTGGAGCAAAAGTGTTTTGACCTTCGATCTTTGTCGCCCACACTCCGTAACCTTTGGTTATTACTAGTTGTTAAAATATAAGTACGAGCTGTTTAATATGGACTAGCTTGCCTGTGTAGCTAGCGGTTCGCTGGGGAAGGGAGACGAAGGGCTAGGAAAACGGGAGCGAGAGGGGAGCGGCGAGGAAAATGAGGAAGAAGCAGTTTTTTCACCGCTCATTAGTGTTTACAGAATTCTACAACTCAGAGCAATTAATTTTAATTTTAATCTGGCCTGCGCCGGAAAACCATTACGTTTAAATCCTTCTCGTGCGTGCAAAGCAGCAAATTAGGGTTCTCAACCCAATTCTAAACTGGAGCTCTTCTTACGCACCAGTTACGCTTTACTTGTACGGTAATGTTAACTACACGGCCTCTATGATACTATAAAACAGGTAATCAAATGGTACACTCGACTTACACTTGCCGTACGTATGGACGAAATACTTAATCGGCTTTTTGATTACACATACCAATTACTTCATAAAATTGCAATTCTTCCCATCGTTAGGCAATTCCTTTCCGCGCTTCACAAATTTATGCTATTCGCGGTTACCGTCCGTGGGGAAAGAATGTGCTGAATTTTGTGTGTTCTTTACTAAATACATCCAGAATTATCAGCGGTAGCTTTTTAGAGGTGTCTCTTGGTGTTGTGGATATATCAGGGGCACCCAATGACTGATTTCTGTAAAATATCTTTTCGAAATCAAAGCAAACATGGCCTAGAATTTTCTATTGGTTTAGGACTTCTAAAAATTTCTAGATACCCGTTCCATTCATGTACAATATAATTTTCGAAGCTTGTCTAATAAATGTCCTAACATTTTCGGAAGTTTATTTTTTCACATCTCACTACCCATGTTGGGCTATTTTTCGTAGAAAAAAGAAAACCTAAAATTTTCGGATTCAAAAATGTAACGGAGAGAGGAAATAGAAAAATTTTCTCTTTCGTAAAACGTGAAATTGCATCTAAAATTTTCGGGAAAATAATACTGAACCCACTGAAAGACTCAAGTTCCCCTAGGATGACCGAACAGATACAAATTTTATAGCGCCGCTTAGAGTACATCTGTAGATACCTTACTTGTATTAAAATTCGCGCAGTGCTCTAGAATTCGCGCAGCGCTGGGTGCGCCAATTTTAGTACCGCGCGAATTAAAATCTGCGCGAAAAGCTTCGTGGTGTAATATGAGACACTCATTGTTAGTAATGCAAATCAGTTGATTTATTAACGCATTTACACACATAATTTTGAGGGCAGTTTTTGAAGGCCATCTAATCCGCGACTTTTTTGATTAAGTTTTAACAAATATTGTAGTATTTATTTATTTATATTTTCATTTCCGCAGTTCATATATGATTTATTTCATAAATCATTAACACTCATTTCTTTCACGGGAAAATATGAACCCACAATTGACCCGCTCCCAATGTCAGTGGCTTCATAACTCAGTTGGTAGAGCATCGCACCGGAAATCGCGAGGGCACGGGTTCAAATCCCGTTGAAGTCCTGAATTTTTTTGCAGGCTTCTTTACGCAATTGGATAAATTGCGTTCACAGCGACGATTTCATCATTTTCATTTCATTTCCGCAGTTCATATATGATTTATTTCATATATCATCGACAAATATTGTAGTATTTGTTGATAAAAAACACTCATTATAAATGCTTTATTAAACAAACCAAAAAGACCGAACACGGAAAATTACTTACGCGAATTTAACGCAGCGCGAATAAGTCGTAACAAGGTGAGCGAAATTAAATCGCGCGAATTTAAAGCTGAGCGAAAATGAGTACGACGCGAATTTTCATTCAAGTAAGGTATCTAACAGTATTCTGGACAGCCTAAAAAGTGTTTTCAATGTATTTAGGGGGAAACCGTCTTTGAGTGCCCTTGATATATTGGTGTGCGTATTGTTTGGTGTTCTTTTGTATTACCTTATTTGGTGATTACACCCGTTTACAACCTCAGGAAACTTCCCTTTTCAGATTTACAAACTGCTGACCCTTACAAAATTTACAGCAGACTTGGGTTTCTTGTCGGTCTTCCTTAATGACAGATTACTCGCTCGTTTCAGCTGGATTTTATCTTTGTAAGTAAAAGTTTTCGCTAATTCTCTCATTCCCTGGCGATATCTCTCATTTAAAACAATGTAAACCCACGGGTTTAGCGATGCGTTTGAATAAAAAACAAACTTTGTAACAGGAAAAAGATGTTCCATGTCGCAAGGGAGGAGTGAGTGCCATGTGAAATGAAAGACAAGTCCCGAGACGATAACTGGAGTTATGCAGAAAATGAAAAGAAGAACTAAAATCAGAATCCTTTTCATGATGGCTGTGTCTTCTTTGCGCCGTCGGCTTCTCAATTCTAATGCGTTGTTTTTAGATACCTTTCTTTTCCTTAGTTCTATCAAGATGAGTGTGTACAATGTGAGAATCACACAGAGAGGTATAAAAATTATCACGACCGAAAGAAAAGTAAAATATATCACTTGTGTCTTTTCCTCAAACTTGGGTGCCCAGCTTATCGTGCAGTACCACTTGCTTTCGCTCATCGTCAGTTGCGAGGTATAGAGATACATCCCGTGTAAACCCATGGCCACCACCCAAATTATGGGAATTATTACCTTGCAATTCTTGGTTGTAATAACAGGAGGGCGGAAAGGAAAAACTATCCCTCGATACCTGTCGATGGCTATAACCACAAGGCTGTGCATGGATACTGCGGTGGAAAGGTCTTGAAGGAAGAAAACCAGCTTACAAAGAATCTGTCCCATTATTCCTTTTAAGAGCCATCTTCTAGGGCCGATGAAGACGTCCGCTACTTCTCGTGGTAATGCAAACGCAGTGATCATTAAATCTGATGCAGCCATATTAGCAATCAGAAAATTCGTTGTTGTCCACATTCGATTGTTCTTTGATACAATCGCGATAACAGCTAAGTTCCCAAACAGCGACAAGAACATAATCAGAGAATATGCGAATGTTTTAATACATTGGGCTAGCGTCGAACTCTCCGCAGAGTTTACGCAAGTCTCGTTTGGGGTTGAAGACAGGTTCAAGACTGTTTGGTACTCGCTGCCGTTTAGATGGGACATGACAAGAAGGTCTGGTCTTTACCTGACAACTTCTGCAAACAAGATGACACAATAAGAACAGCTTTTCTTGGAAATAATAGTCGGTAATTTATGCTAAATACCACCTGCCACGTATCGCCAATAAGTAACTAAAGCTATCATTGAGGTAGCTGGAGGGCTAATTATAAACTATTATTCTTCGAGACTGAACCAGCTGCGTGGGTAAAGTTGTTATGTAGTAGGCAGTGTGTTGGATGTGATCGCTATTTATGAAAGGGTTGTTTGTTTTGTAATAAATTTTATTCTTCTTCTTCTTCTTCTTCATATGCTTATTAGCGGATAATGCGTAATCAAATTGTGACAGGTGACTAGCAAATTATTCAGCGTTTTTGTATAGGTAATCAAGTGATTTCGAATGCAGTTTGGGGTAAATCAGCACAACTAAATTATTCAAAGACAAACCAAATTTGTGGTCTTTGAAAAATTTGCAAGTGCTGATTTATCCTAAATTTAATACACGAGAAAAATCATATGATTACTTGTTAATAATTTACATGCAAAAATTTTTATTGTGGCTTTTCCTCGTGAACTTGTCACCGCTCCCTGTTTCTACCTACAAATGAAAGCCTTGACCACCATTGGTCAAAGTTTTGACAGGTGAATTGATGGGTAAAAAAGAAGCTAGAAATTTGTTTTCCGAAAACTGAAGCCTTTTGTAATTTCACGTTTTTAACTCTTCATATTCTTCCACGGAGGGAGAGAAGCGACGACCGGAAATACGTCTGCTGTTCGCAGGCCAGTGACTCGTAAGATAAATTTGAGACGATGTATGGCCTCGTGTTTAAAAATACATAAGCTTTAAAACAGTTTTCTGTGAATGAAAAGTTCTTAAGAAAGCTTATTTGTCGTATTGGCCGCAAAAAGAAGGCTCTAAGCGGGGTATGTTCATCTGATTTCCATTGTCGCGTAATTTTTCCGTGCGAACGCACGTAAATTTTACGCGCGTAAATAAAATAGAGGCGATGTATGGAAGGCCGTGCGTAAACGTAAAAGTTGAGCGAGGTTCAACTTAAACTTTTACGCGTGACCTTCCATACATCGCCTTTATTTTATTTACGCGCGTAAAATTTATTTGCGGACGCACGTAAAAATTACGCGACAGTGGAAATCCACCCTTAGCACGATGTAGAAACGCTTGCCAGTTGAGGCACGGGGACAAAATACGCTTTTCACACCTACATTGTAGAAGTCTGAGCAGTTATTTATATTGCTGAACATGAAGTTGTATAGTTAACCATTACTTCCACTGCTACGTAATTTTCGATATCATCTCCCCTTAAAAATGATTTCGGCAATCAAATTCACAAACTGCTCAAACGCACCGGTACTCCATCTGATTAACAAAGCTCTATTTCCAGGCGCCTAATACTAACAGTGTAAATAAGAGAAAATTATTGCGGGATGACGTCCAACACAAACTGTTACTTAGCTCATCGGTTTGCGTTTTACTCTCCCTAAAACAGTTTGGGTCAGCATACAACGTCAGTTAGTTGAAATTATCCATCAGGAATTCATATTTTTTATGGTCGCGTTGTTGCTACGATCTTATCTCTTGTAATAGGCTAAGATATTAAGAGGAAGTGTTTCAATAAGAGATATTTGCCAAATCGCCTGAAAAATACTTAGATACGACTTCTTGTCGAACAAAAAAACAGCAACAACAGTAACCAGTAAAAAAAAAACAGAGCAGAACGGAACATACAGTCTAAAATGATTTAGAAAACTAACAGTTTTAAATGAGTAAACAGTAAAGTCTTGTTGTTGTTACTAACCAGTTGTTAACTTTGTTGAGAACTGGTTGAGAGCCGATAGATAGCGATGAACAAGCCATGTGCTCAGTTATTCGAACGAAGAAAGTTCTGTACTCACAGTTGGGTGTTCACTGAGCTGCATATAATGATCAGTCTATAGCGAACTCGGCACAAAGAGAAAAGTTCGATCAGCTTGAAATGAGGACAGCTAATAAGCCTCGTGACCAGTTGTATCAGTTTTCGAGATACGAGTGCAGAATTTGCATACTGTACGTGAGAACATGTACATGTGACGTCGAAGCACAAAACACGAAAATTAAGAGTGACTATCTTTTAAAATAATCGAGATATTTTTTTTGGAAGAATTTATAAGTTAATTAATTTCACCCAAAAGTCGAGCTGTCTTGTTTGCACTGATGTACGTGTTTTCCCGTTTATAAAACAGCAACAATATCAATAAATGTCAATCAAATCGGACAGCTCAGCCCGTTCTTCGTGATACAATCTTACTTTGAATATTATTAGAAAATGTCGAAAAAAAAAAGTGTGAAGAAAATTTGTTTACTCACGAGAGAATAATAAGAGCTCGTTTAAACATGTCTGTTCGCCGGTTTCTTGATCGAATTGGAATTTGGAAGTGTTGGTTTTTGACTGAGGAGAGAGGAAAACCGGAGTACCAGGAGAAAAAAACTCAACCCACAAATGGCGTCCACGCCAGGATTTGTACACGCGGGTCCCCGGGGGGCGGGGGGGAGGTACTTGAGTTAATTTATGCTGGGTATGTGCCGCTGGCCTCTCAGAGCCCCTACCCCATTATAGTCCATTCTGTAGCCAATCATAGACCCCATCTTAGTCACTTTTGGGCAAATGTGTAATTTTCGCGATCACTTTCTATTTATGTATCTACCTTAGTTGAATGAAGAACACTCTACTTTTCACCTACAGTAGAAACATTCTGGTACGATCCTTGTCGCGCGCACTCCGTAACCATTGGTTATGACTACAGTCAACTCTCTCATAGCGACCACTTCTTGTAAGCGACCACCTCCCGTAAGCGACCACTTTACAAATAACCGTTTAGTTTCTCAGGCAAACACTGTTTCAAAAACTCTCTCGTAAGCGACCACTACGTAAATTTCTTAAACGACCGCGACCACTTTTTGGGCCAGAAATTTGACATATTCTTTTGTTTTCTGTTTCTGGTAAGCGACCACCCGGCATGATCACGTATGATTGTAACAAAACCGTTGCTCAAATGTCACAAAAGTTCATTTTTGAATAGTGCTGACCGAGTTAGCTGACAGATTATAACAGTTGACTTACAAAAAAAGATCTCTGTAATACGATCTCTGGGTAAAAAAGTGGATTGTCACATTCATGCATTATCATGTTACGTCCAAAGTTTCGTCAGTTCCAAGCGCTATTCGAGTTAAACATTATTAGCAGTTCTCTATTTGTCTCATTTTTCCTAGTAAGATTATGATTTTATGTAATTACGTTAATCAGTTCAGTCAGGTTCAGTCTGTGTTTTTTTCTTCATTTTTCCCATAGACGACCACCCCCGGTAAGCGACCACTTTGTCGTGCACCAAGGGTGGTCGCTTACCAGAGAGTTGACTGTAGTTAAAATATAAGTACGAGCTGTTTAATATGGACTAGCTTGCCTGTATTGCTAGCGGTTTGCTGGCGAAGGGCTAGGAAACCGGGAGCGAGAGGGGAACGGCGAGGAGAATGAGGAAGAAGCAGTTTTTTCACCGCTCATTAGTGTTTACAAAATTTTATAACTCAGAGAAATTAATTTTAATTTTAATCCGGCCTGCGCCGGAAAAGCATTACGTTTAAAATCCTGCTCGTACGTGCAAAGCAGCAAATTAGGGTTCTCAACCCAATTCTGAACGGGAGCACTTCTTACGCGCCAGTTACACTTACTGGTACGGTAACGTTAACCACGCGGCCTCTATGATACTTTAGAACAGGTAATCAAATGGTACACTCGACTTACACTTGCTTACAGTACAAAAATTCTGGTGATTTAATAATTTATATGCAAAAGTTTGAGTTGCTTTTCCTCTTGAACTTGTCACCGCTTTCTGTTTCCGCCTAAAAATGACAACCTCGACTACGAATGGTCAAAGTTTTGACAGGTGAATTGATGGGTAAAAAAGCAGCTAGAAATTTGTTTTCCGAAAACTAAAGCCTTTTGTAATTTTACGTTTTTAATTCTTCGTATTCTTCCACGGAGGGAGCCTCTGACGACCGGAGATAAGTCTGCTGATCGCAGGTTAGTGACTCGTAAGATAAATTTGAGATGATGTGTGGCCTCGTGTTTAAAAATACATAATTATGAAAAAGTTTTCTGTAAATGAAAAGTTCTAACAAAAAGCTTACTTGTCGTATTGGCCGTAAAAAGAAGGCTCTAAGCGGGGTATGTTCATCTGATTTTCACTGTCGCGTAATTTTTCCGTGCGAAGGCACGTAAATTTTACGCGCGTAAATAAAATAGAGGCGATGTATGTGAGGCCGTACGTAAACGTAAAAGTTGAGCGCGGTTCAACTTTAACGTTTACGCGTATTTTATTTACGCGCGTAAAATTTACGTGCGTACGCACGTAAAAATTACTCGACAGTGGAAATCCACCCTTAGTCTCAATGCCTGTTAAGCACGGTGTAGAAACGCTTGCCAGAAGAGGCGCAGGGACGAAATACGCTTTTCACACCTACATTGTAGAAGTCTCAGCAGTTATTGCTGAACATGAAATTGCATAGTTAACCATTATTTTCACTGCTATGTGATTTTCGATATCATTACCCCTGAAAAAATGATTTCGGCAATCAAACTCACAAACTGTTTAAAAGTACCGGTACCCCGAGCTATTTACATCATCTGATTAACAAAAATCTATTTCCAGGCGCCTAATACTAACAGTGTAAATAGAAGAGAAAATTATGGTGGGATGACTTCCAACACAAACAGTTATTTAGCTTATAGGCTTGAGTTTTACTCTCCCTAAAACAGCTTGGGTCAGCATACAACGTCAGTTAGTTGAAATGATCAATCAAGAATTCATATTTTTCAGGGTACTCAACGAGAATATAGTGCAAAACCACTTAAACACAGCATTGTTAAACGTATTTTAGTATTTAAACGGTCGATATAGGCATATTTTTATCGCCTAAAAATTTTTTCATCTGTTCGGATTTCCTAGCTCAAAGTCTAGTGATCCGAAAATTATAGGGGTCAAAACTTACCTTTTCGAAATTTCAGCCGAAGAGAAGGCTCCCAAAAATTCTAGGTGACCTTTTCAGGGTAAAAATCCGTTAAAAATGGGCGATTACACCATTTTTTAGACGGTTCGAAAATCCTAGGAGAGGCAGGCAAGCAAGAAATTTTACAAAGAATGTTCCGAAAATTCTAGATTACAAATCGTCTTCCGAACAGATATTTTCCGAAAATTGTCGTTGAATTTGAATTTAGTTGTTAGATGTCTTGTAATCGGCTAAGATATATAGAGGAAGTGTTTCTCTAAGAGATATTTGCCAAATCGCCTGAAAAATACTTAAATACGACTTCTTGTCAAACAAAAAAACAACAACAACAGTAACAAAAAAAAAAAAAAAAAAAAAAAAACAGAACAGAACATACAGTCTAAAAGGATTGAGAAAACTAACAGTTGTTAATGAGTAAAGTCTTGTTGTTGTTATTTTAAACTAGTTATTAACTTTGTTGAGAGGTATAGATAGCAATGAACAAGCCAATGATGTGCTCTTATTCGAAAGAAGAAAAGTCTGTACTCACAATCTGGTGTTCACTGAGCTGCATATAATGATCAGTCTATAGCGAACTCGGCACAAAGAGAAAAGTTCGATCAGCTTGAAATGAGGACAGCTGATAAGCCTTGTGGACAGTTGTATCAGTTTTCGAGGTAACGAGTGCAGAATTTGCATACTGTACGTGAGAACACGTACATGTGACGTTGAATTCACCTACAGGGGCACAAGACAGGAAAATTAAGAGTGATTGTCTTTCAATATAATCGAGATATTTTTTTTGGAAGAATTTATAAGTTAATTAATTTCACCCGAAAAGTCGAGCTGTCTTGTTTCCAGTCATGTACGTGTTTTTCCATTTATAAAAGAACAACAATATCAATAACTGTCAATCAAACCGGACAGCTCAGCACCTTGTTGATGATACAGTTTTTCCTGTGAATATAATTAGACATTTGCCACTGATATTAATATTAAAAAGGAAATAAAGGGAGATGTAAAGAATCAACCATAAGAGGACACAGAAAAAATCTGGGCCCCAGATGGGATTCGATGTGACTGTGTGATACAGTTAAGCCTTATGTGTTACTTGTGATGGACTGTGTGACTGCGAGATGCGGTTCGCAAGTCCAACCCACAAAAATGACCCTTGCTCGCTAACGAGTCCTCAGTGGCTCAGAGGTTAGAGCATCCGATCTAGAACACAGAGGGTCGTGGGTTCGAATCCCATCTGGGGCGGGCTCAGATTTTTTCTGTGTCCTTTTATGGTTGATTCTTTACATCTCCCATTATTTCCTTTATAATATAATTAAAAAATGTCGAAAAAAAAGTGTAAAGAAAATTTGTTTACTCACGAGAGAGTAAGGAGTTCTCAATAAGAGCTCGTTTAAACATGTACGTGCGCGGGTTTCTTGATCGAATTGGAATTTGGAAGTGTTGGTTTTTGACTGAGGAGAGGGGAAAACCGGAGTACCAGGAGAAAAACCTCTCGGAGCAAGGGAGACAATCAAACCAATGACAAACTCAACTCACATATGGCGTCCATGCCAGGATTTGTACACGCGGGTCCCCGAAGCGGGGGGGGGGGGGGGGGAGGGGGGGAGCGGGTCACATTGGTTTGGAGCCGAAGTGCTCTCACCACTACGCCACCCTTCCCTCCCAAACGAAGACGGTGGGTGGGTTGCTCCTTTATACAACCACGGCGGTTTAAGGCTGGCAGCTCAATCGGTCCAGTAAACTAATTAAAACGGAGAGATCGGTCGTTTTTGAGAAATTGTAAATGACTAGGAAAGTGTTTGAACAACTTGCAAAATAAGACATCACGTCTTTACCACATTCGACGCACGTATACGAAATGTAAAATGTAAAAATAAAAATGTTCTAGAAGTTTTAAAATCCTCGAAATATATTTCGCTCTTTGAGCCTCGTCAGATAGGTTGCATTCGTGACAACAATTACTAGTAAACGAACATGATTTGTCAACCATTGAGTTTGACCTTTTGTTGCTGATGTAGCCTGTTCAGCGACTCTCTATTTTCTCTTTAAAGTCCGTCGAGCACAGGTGATAAAATATAAACCGCAGGTGATTTATGGACGCCAGCGCAAGGAGGTAGTGTTTCTCGCGCTCCGCGCTCGTTCTTCCGCGCTCGCTTCGCTCGCCGATGTTTTCGAAAAGAACGAAAAGAAAAATAAAACAAGGTCTGTGTACAGGCTAATGCTGATACAGAGCCGGCTGATGCTACCATCCCTGTCTCTCGCCAATCTGAACGTCAGTTGTCTAAGGGGAGAAGAGCCCCCTTAATTATTAGCCAAGCAGCAAGACGACTAGCATCTCATAGACATATTAAATTCTGCAAGCAGAATACTGCAATGCTGATTGTACTACGTGAAATTAACTCTACACGACATCAACACGACACCGAAAGAACTCAAAACAGAGCGGGATTGTAGCCATAGACAGCTGTTTCGCCCTCTTTGGGGATCGTAAGTATAGCGTAACAACCAGGGAAAGCCTCTGATGAAAAATATTCGCGCACTCTGATTTAAGCCCTGACCTAGAACACTCAACACCCACAGAATCACGCCATACCACGTGTCTTCTGCGGGGCAAGATTCCAAGTGTCAAGTTGATGTCTCGCAGAGAAAATATAGAATTGGCCAAAACCAACCTCTAGAACATGGACAGAACCATGCAAGAGTTAATTTTCACGTAGTACGATCAGCATTGCATTATTCTGCTTGCAGAATTTGATATGTCTACTTTTCATTTTTGCTGATCAGGTCTTTATAGATCCTACGTTCTTGACGGCATATTCGTTTGCAGTCCTTTGCAGTCCTTTGTGGTTAATGTTTGTACTTAACATTTCATACTAATTTCTCACCTCCACTGACAGATGCATTGAAATTTCGGAATTCTGGTATTGGTAAACTACCACCTACTCTTAGGAGAACTCAGTCGTCATTTCTACTATGATCTGAATTGAATTCTATCTTGATCTGATACTCACGGAGATTCGTAGACTGCAAATAAGTTGCTTAGTGAGCGGTTAAACGTCTCGGCAGCAGCTAGTGAAAGGTCTCGGAGAATACTATTCTGTGTCTTTGTAGCAGCTAGTTACAAAACGTCACTAATCAATTATTCATTCTTGACTTTTTAAGATAAAAATAACCTACAGCTGGGAGTAAGTGAGATTTGTCTGCAGGGTATATATTTTTTGTAATGTTGATAGTTAACCGCAATGTCCATGGTCCCAAGTTTTATATGCATATAGAGTGAAAAAAATTTAAGGTAAAGAAATTAATTGTTGCATTGCTTTAGTGGTTTTGGCTTGAAGTCTGTATTGTCGGGAAAACGAAAATAATTTGAAACTTCTGTTTATAAAAACGGTTTATTTTAGATTCATCTTCCGTTTTCATGCTAGCAACGTTAATTTGGACACTTCCCGCGGCGATCAATAGCAGAAGTAGTATAAAAAAAATCACTTTTTAACTTGGATTGTTTGCATTCCAACCACATCCCAGAGAAGGAGCCTTCTTTGAAGCAACTTCATTCAAAAATCTCATTAATTTTACTTGCATTTGATTACATGTAAGTAAATTTTAAAAAAAAAAAAAAGAAAAAAGAAAAGAGGAGAACGTCCCTTATAGTATAGTAAAGGGCCGAGTTTGATTTGTTTCTTTCTCCATTTCCGACCCGTTAATATCTTCCGTTCCTTATCATGCGTTGAGTTTTACTAAAAGGAAGTAAACACACCTAATATGCAAAGGAAAGCGCTGATAAGATCCGGCCTCCAGGTATATTTTCACGCCGGGCAATACCAATATATAATAATATTTACATGTATTACTTCAGTAACACAACCCAGCAGAGAATCAAAGAAAACAGCCCAAAATAATGGTTGACTATGTACTTTTAACAATTTAATGCTCAATTTTGCAAAGCTTTTAGGACTTGAGATTGACCAAAGAGCTAACAACTTCGGCTGATGCTGATAAATTGTAAAAATAAGTATCTCCGTGGATAATAGGATTTTTTAAAAAACACATATTAAGCATTGCTTAAAATTCAAATAACATCTTCTTTACGATAATGCCTTAATTCGACCGGTAATAACTCTTATAAAGTGCTGTCTTTTCCAACTGTGATAAAACATTGCCTTTACCGCGACGCTCTTAAGCTACACTTAAGAGACGAAGAAGGACGCTGCTATTAAACGTCTACTGTTAAAGCGATAAATGAACCTAATTAATCACCGTTTTTTAAAAAGGCACAGCTAGCTGTTGGTGCCGCATCATATACACGCGTTTACGGGTGTACTTTAATTTTCCAATTATCTTCTTAGAGTACTCACGTTTTCGCAGCGGTGCCGAGAAAATCAAATCAAGTCCGACCAATCTCGTACCCAGAGTCCGCATTAACCTTGTCCAGCGGAGTTGCCCATTCCGCTGGACAAGGGTAATGCGGACTCTGGGAAAGAGAAATGAACTTGGACTGGAACGGGTAGAGCATGCGTAATTTTCGAGGTGGCGTCGTTACGTTGGACATGAAACAAGGTGAAAACATCTACACGTAAGCGATGCACGATGTAGAAACGCTTGCCAGTAGAGGCACAGGGACGAAATACGCTTTTCACACCTACATTGTAGAAGTCTCAGCAGTTATTGCTGAACATGAAGTTGTATAGTGAACCATTATTTTCACTGCTACGTGATTTTCGATATCATTACCCCTTAAAAAATGATTTCGGCCATCAAACTCACAAACTGTTCAAACGCACCGGTACCCCGAGCTATTTACATCATCTGATTAACAAAAATCTATTTCCAGGCGCCTAATACTAACCGTGTAAATAGCACAGAAAATTATGGTGGGATGAAGTCCAACACAAACAGTTATTTAGCTCATCGGTTTGAGTTTTACTCTCCCTAAAACAGCTTGGGTCAGCATACAACGTTGTCAGTTAGCAGAAATTATCCATCAGGATGGACATGTTTGAAATTCATATTTTTTATGGTCGCGTTGTTGCTACGAACTTAGGGAAATTCAATTTAGTTGTTGGATCTCTTACAGTCGGCGAAGATCTATAGAGGAAGTGTTTCACTAAGAGATAATTGCCACATCGCTTGGCATATGCTTTAAAAATACTGAGGACTTCCTCCTGAAAACAACAACAGTACCTTTTCATTTAGATTCTTTTTTGGGTTGAGGATTTCGTGCCAATCAATCAGTTTTATATTAGCCTGTTCCAGGCACTCAGATAGTGGGGAAGACGCGAAAGAAAAAAGCACGCGAAAAGTTGGCGTTGCGCTTTCTCAATTCAGCGGACCCGACTATCTCAGAGCCCGGAACAGGCTAGTTTTATATCATCTATTAAGTATAGATCTTTATTAAATTTAGAGTAGTCTAGAAAATATTTTTATCACTATTATTCCGTGTAGGCGGGGTTCTCAGACTAAGCAGAAAATTGGACGATGATCTGTTATCATCAACTGTCAGGATTCCTGCTGTAAAATTTTGTGAACAATTTATATATATGGTCAATGAGTGTTATTTCATTTTATTAAAAAATAAAAATTATTATTAAAAAAATTATTATTAAAAAAAATTATTTTATTGCTGTGTGATCAGCAAGTTTCGTAGGTTTAGTAATGATTGGTAAGATGTTATTGGTATAAAGCATATCTAAGAACTTATCAGTTTGAGTATGTTCATTGAATTTCAGGAAATTTATGTTCATATCTCCAAAGATGTAAATTTCATGTCTCATTTGGGATTAATTGTTTTGATTATATCATTTAGTTGGTTGCGAAACTGTTCTAAATTACAAGTGGGATGCTTGTAGATACAACCTATTATAGCCTGTGTAGCAAGCGTTTCTGTGCGGTTTACGAGAAAAGAACGAGGAACGAGAGTCAAAGACCGCGAGAAAAGTGGCGCAAGTAAGGCTCTCGTTTCATTTCTCGCGCGGTCAAAGCCGAAAGTACCCTTCCTCGGTATTTCTTTGCTCCGAAACCAAACGGAAGCGCTTGCTACGCAGGCTAAACCTATTATGATCTTCTTTATACCTTCACCAGCATCAATTTCTGCCCAGCAGGATTCAACTAGTGGCATGTCACATTCAATGTCAGGCCTAGGTACAGCTTTAAGATTATTAGCTACATATAAAGCAGCTCCACCTGCGTTTGTTGGCGAGTCCGGGTGAAAAAAATTATAGCCTTTGATATGATATTTACAGTAGAAATAGACTTCTCACCTAATTTGGTTTCTGTAATTCCACGTATATCCAGGGAGCGTAATAGTTCTTCCAATAGATTTTGGTTTTTAGATAAACTTCTAATATTACCGTGAAGAATTGAAAAGGATTTTGCGTCTGAATTTACTATCAATACTAGCAATATTCTGAGCAGGGGGTATTAAACTGGATTTTAAAAGTCAAGATCATGTCGCCTATCCGGCTAGCTGCCAACCATAGCATGACATTCTCTACCAGTTAAATCTTAAAATGGTGAACAACTGCTTACGTTTTTGCCATGTGCCTTTATTCAAACGACGAAAATTCTGCGAAAGAACTTGTACCCACAAATGGGTGTTCAGCTGCATATAATTCTTGGTTTTCAATTGACGTCACCAAAATTCAGACTAAGAAACTATCCCTTCTTCTGAGTTTCTACTTTCCTGTGATATTAGAGCACCTTAAAACCTTTATATAAAACAAATTTTCAGCTCAATATGGTTCTTTGTTTTGCGATACAGGACGCTTGAATTTCTAGGCTTTTGCGTGACGCGGCATTTGGCTGGCGGCCGGGAAAGCTCTTATGTGGGTTAAAAATATTACGGAGCTTTGGAGTTTTGCTACCTAAACATTCCTTATCTTAGAATAAATATTGCTTTCATCTTTATGAGTTCCTCAAGCGCAGAATTCACGCATAAGTGGGAAAACTCAAAAACAGATGTTTCTGCTGGTTTTTGGCGGCCATATTTGTGCCCCTGAAAGGGACACAAACATGGCGTCTCCATACAAAGCTTTATAAATTTGGGTAAAACGTTTTTCGAATATCTCGCATATGAGCTATTACATAGACCTGATTCTTGGCAAGGCTTTTTGTATATTTGTCTTCTTTCATTCCCCAGATTCTAGAATTTCTGTATTAAAAGGTTTCCATTTTTATTTCTGCTTTCTCACGTGAGTGAAAACCGAGAATAGGGAACTTAAGAAACACGACAAAATTCACGACAACGACGTCTGTTGACTGGGAAAAGACTGGGACGAGAACGTCAGTTTCAGCGGGAAGAGGGAAACTTAAGATGCCGTCGGCCTGTAGGTCGACAACGACGACGACATTGAATGTAAACACAAATGTAAAACTGTGATGTTCGTTCGCAACAACGTTTTTCGCAATGGCGTCTTTTAAAACAATGCAAGATCTTACGTCTAATTTCATTGAGAATGATTATTTTTTGTGTTGTCCGACCTTTAAATTTTCGAGTGGAAAAACACCTACTTTCCGTACGAAATTATTCAACTTTCACCTTGAATGAGATGACCGAGTCCTAGTGTCTGTCAGAGTTAAGATTTCGAAAAAGAGACATTCTTATGTGATAGCTCTTTTCCATATAAAGTTTATTTCCTCTATATTAAAGATGTATGATTTGCCTTATCTAAATACGTACAAATAAATTTATCATTTACGAGTTCGCTCGCACAGCCTCCACAGTTGATGTCATTCTTCGAAGTAAAAATCAATTCATTAGTCGAATTTTCAATCAACATTGCTTGTTAGAAGAAAAAAGGAACGTTACTTCGATTTACGAGGATAAGAAAATGCAAAGGGCAACAAAAATCGCTTAAAACAGTGGATTTATACCTGCCGAAGCTTGTGGATTGCAGGACGACGTGATTCTACTTTGTTTGGCGTCGTCGACCAAGTCGTTGTCGTGAAAACATACCTTTGATGAGGCAGATGAGGACACAGCTGATGAGCTTTGTGACCGACCTGTTACGATTTATTCGAGCAAGGGTGGCGCAGTGGTAAGAGCACTCGCTTCCCACCAATGTGGCCCGGGTTCGAATCCTGGCGTCGACGCCATATGTCGGTTGAGTTTGTTGTTGGTTCTCTCCCTTGTCTGAGAGGTTTTTCTCCGGGTACTCCGGTTTTCCCCTCTCCTTAAAAACCAACACTTTCAAATTCCAATTCGATCTGGAACGTAAGGACACGTTTCAACGAGTTCTTATGAACTCCTTAGTAGTCCGTGGGTAAACAAATTACAATTTTTTTTTCTGTCGTAGATCTGTACCTGACTTTTAATATCTACTTCTGAGGTAACGAGTAAAGAATTTGCATACTATACTTGAGGACAGGTACATGTGACGTCGAAGCACAAGACTCGCAAACTAAGAGTGACTGTCTTTTAATATAATCGAGACCTTTCTTTTGGAAGAGGTGATAATATAAGTTGACTAAATTCACTCGAAAGTCGAACTCTCTTGTTTCCACTTATGTGTTTTTCCATTAAAAAACAACTACAACAACAACAACAACTAAAAACCGTAACTAAAAAAATTAACCGATAGCTGTAAAAGAGGCAAAACTTAAGTCCATAAACCGAAAAAGCCACCACCCCATTGAGACCCTCAGGTAATGGATTTTCCTTGAATCGCATAATTGAATAAAAATAAGAAAAAAAGAACACAGCAATAATATTAAAAGAAATAATAATATTACAGAAATTTATCATGTAGTAGTATACAAACTGCACGAAAAAAACCGATTTCGCGATGAGGCGTTAAACGGCCCAAAATTTAGTCGATAGCCGTAATGGTGGGAAAATTTTAACCGTTAGCCGTATGATAGGGTAAAAATAATTAACCGTAAAAAAATTTTGTTCCTTAGATTTGATAATTTTTAGGAAGATGCTAAACTCACTATAACATGACCGGTTGTTTTTCTTATTCGCGGCTACTTTGACTCCGTACGTTCGCGTTTCTGCTAGTTTTAATTGCTTTTCACGAAGATTCTTTTCAAATGAACTGTTACGTCTGTTATCAGGAATGATCCTTTTCATGGCCCTGCAAAAAAATTTAGTCGACTGGCAATAGCTTTTGTTTTTTTTTATTTTAAACAAGGAGTTCATTCATTTTAAGAAAAATAACAAAAATGAGAAAACTCTCATGCAGCAAAGATCTCACATAAAGCCGTACTTCTCAGCGAGGCCCCGAGACTTGTAGATGTGAGAGTCACAAAAACGTTCGAGTTCTCAATCTGCTTGCTTGTGATTTTTTAGTTGATGTTGTACAATCCTATCTTCATACACGTTTGAACCTTTGACAAATTTATTTTTACCTTGTGCTTGTTTTTACATTTGTTTTCAAACTTTTTAAATAAGCTTCACACTAATCTTAAGGATAAATAGTGGTATTGCACGGAATTTACAAGCCGTTTCAAATTCCCAAATCATTTGTTCGAGAAGGCAAATAATTCATGGCGGTGCTGATAGTTAACCGCATCGTGCACGTTCCGAGGTTTTACATGCATATAGAATTTTAAAGTAAACTGAAAAAACCTGTTTTGATGTTGTATTGCTGCGGAAACGAAAATAAATTTCAAACTTCTGTTTATTTCAAATTCATCTCCCAGTCCCGTTTTCATGCTAGCAACATTAATTTGTACATACCGCGGCGATCAATAGAAGAAACCGGGGAGCAGAAGTAGTACTGAAAAAAAGATCACTTATATTAAACTTGGATTGTTTGCATTAGAGTTTTCCGATTTAGCGGAAAATTCACTTAAATGGAACACGTTCTTCCGCTCAGTTAAAATGCTCACCAAGTCAAAACTAACTCTTGACTTTTAGTTTGACATAAATCTACGAGAGTATTTCACAACTGAGAGCCCACATAAATTGCATAAGTTGTCAGAAAACAGAACGCACAAATTATCTGTGAAAATATAAAACTACTTGATCTCAAGTTTCTAGTCTTGATCGTTTCAGTCTTAAACTTTTTGTGTGTACTATTCATGATTTGAATCGTGGCATTGGCAGGTTAATTGCCATGAAATAGGTTTTTACAATAACGAATGAATGAACGTTAAAAATGGTGTCTATTTTCACCGCGAAATCAGCCTAAATTCCCTGTGCCTTTTAGAACTTGCCTTATGCTCCGCTTCGTTTATAGTTTCCTTCCAATAAAAATGATAAACAACAATTGATGAAAGCGCATTCAAACTTCACCGTTGACTGGCAACCTGAAGAGCTTGAAAAACATGCCGAAAAATTCAGGCTTGTTCATTTAAGTTTATTTTCTCGCTGGCTTTGAACAATATTTTATCATGAAACCCATTTCACCAGGACGTGTTCTTGAGAAACCACCTCCACTGTAGAGGCGTATACTCTGCCATACATGTGCTGTGATCTTTTGAGTACTTATTGATAAAATTCTACTACCACATTATTTCCTAATGCTGCCGCACTTGGTGGCTTTGTTTGCTTTGAAGCAGATTATACATACAAAAAATAAGTTTGTATTCCACAATGTGTATTCGTGATGCTAGAAACTCAAATATACTTTTAAACAATGAACAACTACTGCAGTTGTATTGTGCAAATTGAATCAAACACCACTTTGCATCTAATTACCTAAAAAGGCGGAAAAAGTCTTTCCAATTCCGTTAAATCGGAAAAACTCTATTCCATCCACATCCCTGCAGGCAAAGGATTTCACTTAGCTCCCGGCTGTAGGTTATTATTATTTTTAAAAGTCAAGAATCAATTAATTACAAATAAGTGAGGCTGTATAAACTAGCTGCTACAAACACAAAGAAGAAAAGAATATAGTATTCTCCGAGACCTTTCACTACCTACTGCCCAGACGTTTCAGCAACTGCGCACTAAAGCAACTTATTTGCAGGCTACGAATCTCCGTGAGTATCAAAGTAGAATTCAAATGACGACAAAGTTCTCCTAAGAACGGCATAATTTATGTGAGGCTCCAGATGGTGAGAATTTTCTTTATGCGAAACCTATCCAACTCCTACACCAAAAATTCCCAGTTAAAGCCCGATAGTTAGAACCTCTCAAGACCTTTCTAATTGGGATGAACCTTCTCTGATTCTTTAATTAGTTTTGACTTCCTGTAAGCGGGCACTTGACACATGAGTTGAAATCTATGTTCGCTGTATGTATCGTACGCAACGTAAGTATAAAAGAAACCATTTTTGTGACAACATCAACCCTCTGTCAGGGGTGTGGAGTTGGTAGGCAGTTTACCAGACTCTCAGACTGTTACGACAATTTTAGTTGTTCTTTGTCTTGCAGCTCAGTGCCCCGAGAGTGTTTATAGATCTTTTTGCCTTTTTTAAAAAATCTATATATCGGATATACATTTATGTTTATATTAATTATTGTTATTTTCCATGTAAGATCTAGATACATGTTTATTTTCATTCACAATAACAGTTAAGCAGTTATAGTCGAGTAAGGAGCAGTCTAATAAGGTCAATCTATCTTTTGGATACCAGACGTTGGAGCGGTATAAAATTACGCCCGCGAGACCAACAGTAATGGTCTTAAAATAACCGAAGAGAAAGTTCTGCCTTGCTTCCCGGAAGCGGCGACTCTCCCGTATAATTGTCCCAAACGGGTATGTGCCGCTGAACAGGGTATGTATTCAGCTACAGAAGGGTTTTGAGTCATAACCAGGGACACACTTCAAATTCACTCTGAGAAGGTGCGTATACAATTTCACAATTATTTAGGCACGCGTACTAAAAAGTAAATAGCTCTATGAGGAAATATTATAGCGAGGAAATCCTGTTTTGTGGTGTATCGAGGCGTTACGTTTCTCAGAATATTGTCGCAATTACTGGCAGTCTACGGTTAAATAGATCCACTTTGTTGTCTGTATGTTATTGATAGATTTTCTAAGTTGTTATAAAGACGAGATGTCGCGTTGCACTTTATAGTAATATTTGTCTGATTTGCTCGCGTTCTAGCCTCAAACGCTTGAAAGATATAAATAAAAATGCAATCTCAACGCTATGAATCATCACAAAGGTTAGTCAAAAAATTATATCATGATTTCACTGCACTAGTTTTTTCTAAACAGGTAGCGCCTGTTTGTTTCATTTTGTCGGCCGTACAGAGATTCATTTAAAAGTTTACTAACGCGTCGTTGCGAAACATCCTGCTTCACGAAGCTTAATTCCACAAGATCTCCTCAGTTACATCAATGTCTCAATGGTTTCTTTCTTACAGTCTTAATTGTCGCTGTTTCATTTCTGCGTATTCCTTTCATAATTATCTGAGTTTGTATGGAAGCTGGCAGAAGAAACAAGCCTTCAATCGGCATCAAAGCGGTTCCCATCATTTGCTCCTCCGGCCAACGGCAATTAAAGTAACGGCAAAAAATCCCGGTTTCGGCCAAATCGAAACTTAACGGGAACAATGTATCATTGATCTGTAATCCTTCGATGTTTTAGTGTAGTACTGAACTCGGCCAAGCGCGATGCAAACGGATTTTTCAAGGTTCTCTTACTCTCCTCGCATCTTTTGATTTCACGACATCCTGTCCGAAAATCAAAGTTTGGTGCATGCGCAGTAACGGGATACTGTTCCTTTAACTTTAATATAGCCGGGAGGTTCAACCGTTTTAATCTGTAGTGAAGCGAGCGTACTCAGCGCTTCGATTAGGAAAATGTTTCACCTGTGAATGTTTGCCGATTTTATTTGGAGGAATGGCCCAGAAACTGTTAGCCTGCGAAAATCACTGCTTTGAAAGGAGATTTTTGTAAACAAGCGAAATCGATGCTAAACGTATCTGGCATGTTTTTCAACGCCAGCGGAGTTTCTTAATTAATGAATGATAAAAGGCGTGAAATTCCTCAGACCCTGTGCTAGTGTCGGAGTGAAGGAAGTTTCAACAGTGTACGGCAGATAGCATTAGCAATAGGTCTGAAAATGAAGAAGAGGCTGACTAATTCTCAGTCTCGGTTTCAATTACGGGAAGAATATTATTTTTTTAATAAATCTATCAAGCGAGCTAAAAATTATTCGCTCGTTTGCTAAAGTAGACCGAAATGTTTACAAAACCACTAACAAGAGCGCCTCGATACATACTTTTCAAATCCTTCTTTCTAGCAATCGGCACGATCTTTCACAAGTGTTTTAAAACAAGATTAAAACTTCGTACTATGAGGTGAAAGCGCCTCTTTTTCTACAGATAATGACCCTTGACATCAAGATTTTCCTTTTTTTACCGTATTAATTTTCTAACGATAAAATGTTCATCCCAAAAATATCTTTATAACGCTAGCTCATACAGATTCCGCTTTAACTTCACGAACATCGAGGCGACCGTATTGGAGAAAAAAAGGCTCCCGTGAACGATTTTGTAAGAACAGTTCCCGGTGCCAAAAAATATTCCGGGGGGGGGGGGTGGACTCCCATATGAAACAGACGGGGATGCTCGTCGTCTCGCTTAGGGGTGTAAATTTTGGATTTTGGTCTCGCTTAGGGTGTTCCGGGCAAAGCGCCAATATTTTAAGCCGCCAAGGTCTCGTTTAGGGTTCTGCGAAGAGCTTGAGATTTATGACAATGCTTTTAAAAACTACTTTTAGATAAAAGCATTCGATGATTATGTCTTTATATCATTAAAACTCATTGCATTTTGTATTTGTGTTTTTAAGCGGTTTCTTTTAGGGGTGAAAATTTGCCTAAGCCACGCCCAGATTGGTCTCCTTTAGGCGTCACAAAAAGCTTGAGCCACGCCCAGATGGTCTTCTTTAGGGGTTAAATTCAAAATTTCCGACGAGCGTCCCCGTCTGTTTCATATGGGAGTCCCCCCCCGGGAAAATATTGCTGCAAGTGATGCATGGCGTCATTTTGTTGCTATAACAACTCCGATCGGATGTCATTGCAACACTGATCATGACAAATTTCATCTTTATCTAATACAACTGGTGGTAATTTGTATAAATGTTTGTCTATGGCGACTGTAGTTTACGCTCAAACTTGGAAGGTATTTACTCTGAAAAACTGTATCTAGCCACCTTCATATGCCAGTATACCCTATGTTGTTGCACAGTATGGCCCTCGTTTCTTTTCGTAGACGACTGTTTCGTAAAAATTTGGGCAACTTGCGATAATTTTTTGGGCAAATGGTTTACTGCCCCCTCTGGCAAAAAATTGCCCGTACGCCTATGTACTTATCCTACGAAAGCTGAGTAGACAAATGGAAGAAAATAGGATAAATAATGACTAAAGACGAAAAAGAACTTACCTGGGAAAAATTTTCAACTATGCGTCAAAGGGATGGCGACAGCTGCAATGACCGCACGAAATAGACAACAAGTCTTTTATACTGACCTAACCACGGTCGATCTACTGATTGGTCAGAGAACTATAACCTGTACACTGTCCCGACTCATGCGCACTGTGAAAGATACTTTCTCACTCGGAAATTACGTCTTTTTACTCAACACACCTTGCTCGCCGGACACGTCCTTTCGCGCTCCAACTTATCATGACTCAGCAGACACCCCGAGATCCTGGGACAGACGTACGGAATATTTTGGTCAACAGCTCTCACCCTACAGACCCTTCTGAACCAGCCACCGCTGCGCCAACAGGGACTTCGGCGCAAACAGCTCCAGCAGCCTCTCCCTCCAATGAACAAAGTCAAGTCTGGAACTGCGGGCCCTTCTGCTCCGTCTGTGAGCCCCTCAAAACCTACTTATCAGGTTAGCATGCCCTCACGTACAACATGTACATTGTTTAGTAGTTTAAACTAGGCATATACTAGAACGAACTCATTTTTTGCCAGCTTTAGCGCGCTTCTAGTATGCGGGCCGCACCCTTGCCTGTATCCTTTTTTTTTTCCCTACCAGGGATACACTTTGCGTCTTGTTTAGTCAAGTTTTCCCGTGTTTTTGTTGGTTGTCTTACACTGGACGAAAAAACGGATTTACCTCTATAGCAAATTTGGAGCAAATCATCTGCAAATGCCACATTTGCTTAATTTTGCTCAATTTTGCCACATGACATAGGACCAACTTTGCCATAATTTTGCATTAGTGGCAAAGGTGGTAAATGCCGACTTTGCCTCAAATTTGCCCCGTGTGTAAAAACAAGGATAACCTTTACTTTATCAAGGCATTTACAGGGGTGTCAAACTTGATAGCAAAACTGACATTTGTCAGGTTTTTGCCCAAATGGGCAAAAGCGATCGAAGATGAATTTTTGAATGCTTTTGCTCTCTATAGCAAATTCGGTCAAAGTAGTAATTTGCCACATTTTTGCTCACTGTAGCAAAAGTGACCAAAACTCATTTTTCAACAGTTTTGCCCACGATAGTAAATCTGAGCAAAAATTCACTTTATTTGTGTATCGCCCAGTGTAGTAAATGAGGTCAAATTATCACTTCTTCCGTATCTTTGCTCAGTGTGGCAAATATGATCAAAATAGGCCTTTGCCACTGTTTTGCTCAGGGTAGCAAATTTGGCCAAATACCACTTTATTCTCAATTTTGCTCAGGATGGCAGATATGATCAAAACAGTAGTTTCCCATACTTTTCCCCATTGTAGCAAAGTTGATCAAATATCAGTTCTTCTGTATCTTTGCTCAGGATGGCAAATATTGCCATGATAGCAGTTTTCCATACTTTAAGTAAGGTAAACAAAGTTGATTAAAATATCACTTTTTTACACTTTCACTCAAGATAGCAAATTTGATCAAAACATCATTATCCACATGTTTCTTATTTTTATTTGGTACCATAAATGACTGACAAACAATTTAGACACCAAACAAATTTCAAGAATAAAATGACTTTATTATCTTTAATATACACTGTACAATAAAAAGCAAGATAAATTAAAAGAAAGTTCCATTGGCCTCTGCAGGGCACTGCATGTACCACAAAATATATGCCTTTAAATAAAAAGCACATACAATGTGAAACTATCTAAATTCATAAGTGTATAAGAATGTACATTAGGTTTGAAAGTGCAAGTCAACACTAGCTGGTTCATAATTATCTAAGGTTGGTACAGGTAAACCGTAACTCCATTTGAGTGGTATACTTCAAATATACTTTTTCTAGATTCAATTGATACTATTGGCAAATGGTTGTGCGATGACAACACGTACACATCACTCCCAATGTAGATGTGACATCCTTACTAATGGACAGAACATCACCCACAGGAAATAAAATTAGCCTTAAATTATTATGATAAGCGATATTCCTCTAATTATTATTTATAAAGACTTGTTTTCATCTGATAAATATTATCCACTACCCAAAATAGGCAGTGAATAATATTATATAGTGTACCTAGTGCTATTGACTTACCCCAAGGGGAGATACATCTGTATGATTCATTTTTAACCAAATCAGTTATATAAAAATATTTCTTGTAAATAAAATGAGTAACTATGCGAAAGCTCTGTGCATTTCTATGATTTGGGTACGACTTTGATATATTTTTACCCAGCAGTAAACACTTATAAGGTTAATTTTGTCACCTTTTTAGCATGTACATGTATTTTATTTTACAGGTGCTTCATTTACTGCTAAACTTCTAAAACTAGCATGAAATGACACCCCAATTTAACTCTCATCCTATAGGTAGCCAAAAGCTTTTCAAGTTATGAAAGCAAATCTGCTATCCACTGATTTGGTTAAATACTTGTATTATTATTATTATTATTGTTATTATTATTATTATTATTATTATTATTATATCACTGTAAATGATATGATTTGGTGAAATTCTTGTATTATTATATGACCATAAATAATTTATTACATTTATTTTTTTTACTAAAATCAAATTATTTGCTAAAAATTTGAGCAATTTTTTTCTGATTCACATGATCAGCTGTTTTGCTTGCAGTATTGGACTGATTAAATATCCGAATTATCCAAACACAATCTATACACTATGAAAGCTCTGTAGAACTTCTTTAATTCATCATCATTACTGTTGTTATTGGCATGCAGGTGATTAAAATTTAAGCCATGCTTATCAAAAAACTGTTATCACACACTGTATTTTTTTTTTTGCATAAAACATAACTGCACTCTTTTTTCATAAAATATGCCAAGAATAAAATGGGACCATGGCATTTGGAGTCCAGTAATTACTCTACTATGGGGTGTATTGGCTAGATTTAGTCCTCGAGTGGCACTTTTTATGGCAGTGCTTAGGGTAGCCCTAGGATCTGTCACCACTGCGGAAAGTGGATGCAGATGTATCTCCAATTACATATGTTGGGTGAATGGACACGACGACTGAAAATACAGCTGCATTTACAGGCTACTAGATGGAAGGTTTTTAAAATTCAGTAAACTTGCCAAGTTACAGAGTGATTCGGGGCAAACTAACAAGGACAGCTCTGCAAAGATGGCAAATTTTGCAGACATTTGTCTGGTCAGGGAAAGTTTGTGGCTCCACCATACCATACAAAGGTCATTGAGATTATGTGACTTTGTGTCAACACTTTATTTCAAATCGGACTAATCACAAACAGCGTAAGAACCTAGCCAATCACAAAACGCTGACATACATGCATGTCTTTGTGACTCTGTGGGATTCAAACATGATATTGTGCACTAATTCTCAGACGGCATGCTCTATACAGAAGGTTTAGAGTGTCTGCAACACAGGCGAGATCTTCATTGGATTGTGACAAATCACTTTGAGATTTGGTAATTTACCTAGTATTAACGTGGCTCCTTCCCATGGGTGTCAAAGGATATTCACTTACTACATTGTAGGTCTTCATCAAAACTCAAAAAATTGTGCAATTGTCTACTGAGTAAATATGGTTCTAGGAACTTAACTGAAAAGGAACTGAATCATGATGCATGTCAACTTCAACTTGAGTGTTATTATTATTTTGTACATTTTTATCTAAAATGTCTTCTTCTTTTCTGAATGTTCTTCAAAAAATTATCTGTGTTATGCTTATGATCAAGTTCCTTTTTCTATTGTAAGTGGTGGGTGCCAGAGCAGACTCAGGAGCATCATCTGGTGCTCCTTGGTTTGATGCTGGTCTCACTGTGTGCTCTATTACCATTATTTCACTTCATTGGCTTTGACACCATGCAACTTTGCGGTCCAACTGGGCCATTAAACCATTAACCTCAATGCTCTGCCAGGAAAGTGGCCTTACACAGAGATTTTCCCTGTTTGGGAGGTCCTCATCTGAACCTGAAGAATTACCTTCATGTCACTCTGATACAGCTGTTTCAGACAAAGACTCCTCTGATGACATATAATTATGCAACGGACATACATGCAAGTTACTTGTCCTTGTCTGACTAACTGATGTTAGTTGACTCCCTCAGAGCATATTGGCCCTTTAATTTTTTTTCTGAAAGAAAAATGAAGAGCCATGATTTAGCAGCCAACAACCCACAGTTGGTAAACAAGCATGTACTGCTCATACTCAGTGTAAATGATTGGGTTGCAGAACAATGACACAACGCTAAAAGCTGAAAACACTCTCTTAATCAAAGGAACAGTTTGAGGATATTTGTGAGAAAAATTTCTCCCTGCATTTTATTCCTACTCTTTTTTTCATTGAATATATAATAGGTTTTTTGGAACAGGTGTTAAAGTAGAGAGCAGAAATGCCTCTTTCTGTTGAATCTGCATTTGTTTCATCAAGACTCGTTTAAGTGTAAATAAAAACTGAAATAAATTAATTCCCCTGTCATTCAAGAGCAGAACTGATAGTGTCCCAAAGGGCACCAGGCTCTAACAGAGCACAGCCATGACTCAACTGTACACATAAACTGTAAAACCGGTCAGAACCTGAGAAACTAACAAAGATCCCTCAACATCATTGAGCTGTACAAAAGGTATAAATAATGAGGTATTGTCATTTAAAATGTGGAACAGTAATACAGTGGTCACTTGGAATGACACTTATGCTTCAAGATCTGGCAAGTGCCGTCATTCGCAAAATGAGCCAAAATTAAGATCTCACAATATCACTGAACCATATTTATAAAGCATAAGAGTTTTGGATGGTACAATTTATGAAAGAAGAATCACTTGTCATTTAAATGTCAAACAATAATACGGTGGTCACTCAGAATGACACATAGGCTTCAAGATCTGGCATACGCCGTCACTCGCAAAATGAACCAAAATTAAGATCTCACAATATCACTGAACCATATGTATAAACCATGAGAGTTTTGGATGGTACAATTTATGAAAGAAGAATCACTTGTCATTTAAATGTCGAACAATAATACGGTGGTCACTCAGAATGACACATAGGCTTCAAGATCTGGCATATGCTGTCACTCGCAAAATGAGCCAAAATTAAGATCTCACAATATCACTGAACCATATGTATAAACCATAAGAGTTTTGGATGGTACAATTTATGAAAGAAGAATCACTTGTCATTTAAATGTGGAACAATAATACAGTGGTCACTCAGAATGACACATACTGTAGGCTTCAAGATCTGGCAAGTGCCGTCACTCGCAAAATGAACCAAAATTTAGATCTCACAATATCACTGAACCATATGGATAAACCATAAGAGTTTTGGATGGTACAATTTATGAAATAAGAATCATTTGTAATTTAAATGTGGAACAATAATACAATGGTCACTCAGAATGACACATATGCTTCAAGATCTGGCAAACTTATGCCGTCACTTGCAAAATGAACCAAATTAAGATTTCACAATATCACTGAACCATAATTATGTATAGATGTAAAACAAGAGTTTTTGACTGTAAAAATTTCAAAAGGAAAATCATTTGTCATTTGAAATGTAGTAGAATATTAAATAATAAATTATAGTGACCACTGCTTTGTCAAGTGTTGTCACCTGAAAAGTACAGTAACCCC
>OZ037995.1:2159279-2241779 GCA_964035705.1 Porites rus
AAACGCGATTATCGAACGGAATCATCAGTCCTGCATTCTTGCCCAAACCGTGAAGCGACCGGTTTTTTTTCGTCTCACCTTATATATTTCCCTTAAATCCTGATTATGTCGCTCCGCAGCAATAAGGTACTTATAGGTTATCACATACCGGATATCTGTGTAATCCGTACCATTTGATGGCGGAATATCAAATCATTCTATAATGGCATTCGATGATGATCACAATAACACGATTAACATGACAGGTTTCACCCGCTGTATCTTTGTTATAGTGACACGAGAGTAAATAATAATTGTGGCATATCATCTAACACGCCAGTGTTCTGTGTTGGGACACGTAATAGTATCACGACTGTCATACACGCTACAATACGCCAGCTAAACGGTTAGTTCATTCCTGAGTTGATAGGGTGAGTCCGTAAAGGTATAGTAGCTGAGTAGCCACAGTAAAACAATAAGGTGGGGGAAAAACATTTAAGAGCGACTGTCTGTAAATATCGACCAAAATCGACTTTTTGTGGCACAAGTTCAAAAGTCGAATTTCGCTCGCTCATTTATGGTTTGTCGTAACCTTTAATGAGTAATGAAACATGCTGTAGTTAGTTTTCCCAAATAGTGTTCTTTTGTAAAAATTAGAGAAAACTCATTTTGCCCGTTCGGAGCTATAAAAAATCCACTTCCGGTAAAGTGAAATTTTACACAAATTTCATTGACTCGTACGTCAAACCACAACGATTTGCCAGCCTTTGAAGAACACGAATAATTTTCATGACCCTTTCTTTCTTATAAGACGATAAATTTGTGAAAGCTGTTAGTAATAATTTTGTGGCCAAAAAAGGTATTGTTAAAAGTAGGCCCTATTGACAATTTCTACCGTTCAAAATTATAGGGATAAAACTAGGGTATCTAAAAGATAGTATGCTGCGGCACATTCTGTTGATACTGGCATTAGTTAGGCAGTGAGACTTAAAAGAATCGAACATGACATTGAATGTCCTATTTACATGTTCGAAAGTAATAATTACCATTAGTCTATAGAAAGAACTCGTGGGAACGTTGTTTAGAAAATGATCCAGTCATTACGACAAGTGGTTATCGACTCTGGTTTTCCCACAATAAATTGTAGGAAATGATAGAAATTCAGATTGTTTATCCATATATTTAATATACGGTGTACTATCTTTTCACTGGAAACACGATACTTTTCTTGCTGTTTATTTCACTTTATTAAATAACAGTTATTTAGGTATATATTTATAGAAAATAACAACACAAAAAAACGGGAAAAAAAAGAAAGAAGGAAAAGAAGAGATGTGCAGGTCTCGAACCCAGCACCTTTGGGCTCGACGCGACTATACCTAACCGCTACACCACTGAGGCTGATTGCATACCTTATTATAGGAAATTAACGCTCCATCAAATTAAGGTATTGGAAATTAACGCGAATTTAATGGAAAACGACTTTGGAATAAAGAAAATTAACGCGAAAGAGGAGGCATAATTTCATAAAAAGGAAATTAACGCGATTATCTTGGCCGAAATCAAAGGAGAAGATATTGACATCACTTTTGACAGGGACAAGGATGAAGATGGACTCGAAGTATTGTAAACCTTCGCCTTAGCTTTTGTGAAGGATGAAAAATAAAGGGTAAATGGAAAGAAAGAAAGCTTGTAGTTAATGTTTTTTAGGTGTCAAGAATGTCTGGACTGGTTCCAAAATTGGGGTTAAAATACTGGAAATTAAGAGCGCGGAAATTAACGCTGCACTTAATTAACGTCACGGAAATTAACGCTCAACAAAATTAACGCGACTTAAATTAACGCGAATTTTAACGATTCGCGTTAATTTCATGGAGCGTTAATTTCCTATAATGAGGTAACCTTCTAGAAAAGTCTTTGAGTTAATGCCTTTTGGATGAACCTTCCGCCGGCAAGATGATCAAGCTGCATAGACCTTCTCATGGTTTTCGACGCCATCTTGACGAGTAGGCAAACGTGTAAGAAATTACAGTGTTTGTACGAGAATCTAATGTCGAATAATTTCCGTGAAACGGCTGTTCTGAAAAAAATATAAATTGTAAACTAAAGCTACAAAGCAAAGGATTGTCCAAAAAAAAATTGGGGGGCGTACCTGTGCTTAAATTTCTCCAAAGGCTCGCTTTAGATTTTCCATAAATTTGTTTGTAATTTTCCCGGGACTTTCTTACAGACAAACGTATAGAAAATTTTAAAAAGTGGTTCTAGGTCTTCTAGTACACGTACCACCCTCAAACTTTTTCCGGAGAATCCTTAGGAGGGAAGCTTTAGTTTACAAATCATATTTTTTTCAGAACAGCCGTTCTACGGAAATATTTCGACATTAGACTCTCGTACAATCACTGTAATTTCTCACGCGTTTGCCTACTCGTCAAGATGGCGTCGAAAACCGTGACAAGATCTATTAACTGGGCTATTAACAGTAAAAAAGCAATGCAAACGTATATTCCATGGCAATGAATGAATGAAAGAACATAATAATGCTTTACAAACTTTACAAACGACGATACACTTCCTCGTCTGCAAAGTAGGACGCAAAACATATGTTTTGTTATCTCGATTTCCGCTGTTATTTTGAAGCTAATGGTCAAAATCACATCCATTTTCGGCTCACATAGGTTCTTAAGAATAGCATGGCATGACATTTTCTCACTTCCACATCACCTTCTAGCAAGCTGGAATTTGTATTTCCCCCGTGTTGCGGGGTAGAAGAGCAAATGCTCATCTTCTCTTCAAGTTTAACGCCTGGACGAGTCAAAGGCTCTTGATTTGAAATCCAATTCCCAAGTTAACCATTGTACTCCTTCCCGTGTTAAATTTGTTAAGACCTCTAACCGTGCTGTAGAAAATTTGCCACAAAGAAAACTCTGAGTCTGGGCAGCGAACGATGCACGCTGTTCTTCGTGTTTTCATTTGAGTTGACCCTGTCGCAATGTATTCTGGTAAAAGGTAGCGCAGTGCACTCTGGTTAAATGCAATGCATTCTGGTAAAAAATGTGGTTAAATGTAATGCATTCTGGTAAAAAGTGTTGAATTCGATAATTCGTCGCCCCTTATATATATTTCCTTAAATCCTGATTATGTTGCTGCTCGCTCCTTACGGTCGCTCCGCAGCAATAATGCAAACTTTTACAATGCGCTATAACTTAGAATTTCGCAAATTGACTTTCTGCGGCTTAACTAGGCCCCAGTCTATCAGAAAATCGAAACAAATCTCTGGGCAAACGATTTTAAGTAGCCCGCAAGACCTCGAGTTCAACTTAATTTTTCGAAAAATCGCGACATTCCAGTGGTTAAAAAATAGCGTGACACGGCCCGTCACGCCAGTGGTGTTAATGACAGATAAACTTTTAACAATCTCAACGCTGATCACATGCCAAATTCCAGCATACAATCTATATTATATCTTTCAATACACTTATCTCATTCATTTTTGTTTGGATACAATAGTCCAGAATTGTCCAAAAGTCGGCTTTTTTGAACGACGTCGACAAGACGTCAACGACCGAGCCCCGAGCGAAAACAGACTTTAAGCAAGTACAGTGGTTTGTTTTATTAATTTAAGCATCCGTCAAAAGGCATAAATATGTTAAATTTAAGACGGAGAGAACCAATAATAACTAATTAGAACACTTTCTTTTTTCTTGCGAGTAGTTCTCTTTCAAGTAATTATGTATAAGTATACATGATACACCTACGTTTCAATGTATTACTATCACGCTTATAGAGAATACTTCATGGAAAGTGCTGGCGTACGGTATTTACGCACGAGTTGTTGACGTATCAGAAATCGAACGAGTGAGCGCAGCGAACGAGTAAGATTTCTGATACAAAAACAACGAGTGCGTAAATATCGTACAAAGCACTTTCCATGTGGTATTGTGTTTATTATATACATACCGAGACATTCATCATTTTGGCGGCCTTTTTATTTTAAATCTTTCAAAAATGCTTATTTGCCGCTACACACTTGCCGCAAAATGACAACGAAAACGAAGTATCAGCTTTTTAGTAAAAACGTTTGTTAAAAACTTAAATGACGGTAAGGATATGAGGTAATCCAAGAACTATAAGTAATCTTAACTGTTTGTTGTCAATGCACAATTGAAAATGAGTGAATTTAAATAAAATGGCCGGTTTCAAAATAAGCTTAAGCTTAAATGAAAGGCAAAGTAGCTCCGACAAAAAGCACAACAAAAGCTTACGTCTCGTTCTGTTTTTCCCTTTCCGCTGTTGTTTCGCCGGCTCTCTACAGTTTTCTTTATCGACAGTGAAACAAACGAAACTATTCCACTCCATTTCCGAAATGTTTTTCACTTTTGTAGCGAGAAAAACTCTTTGAGTAAAACTTTTCTCGTTGAATGTGTGCGAAGCGGCGCTGCAAGCTGCAATAAAAGGCGGGAATTTTGGCGCGAAACTCACACACCTCTGTGGCCTCTGATTGGACGTATCATTTTTCTCACACGTGAAAAAACATCGTTGGCGATTCTGATTGGACGTATCATTTTTTTCACGTGTGAAAACCATCGTTCGCTCCTCTGATTGGCTAGAACTAATTTACGTACGAAAATTTACGACATAGCTTTTTGGTGAGTATTTCTCAGTATGTATATAATAAATAAAGGTACTTTGTAACGAACGTTTCAGAACGTTTCATAAAGAATTAAGTAATAAAGAAGACAGAAAAAAAATGAAAAGAGAAACACGATTTACTGATTAGATTTTTTAAAAGCTTGTTGGTACCGCACATGTAGACGGCGCACCGCCAACCTCCAAAGTATTTTTCTCAACATTTGTCCGGAGTAGAGGAACAGCAAGTTTGCTGTTGCAACGATCTGCACTGCTACGATCTACTAAAAAATTGCACTTAACAAGGCCCCTCAAAAGGCATTGAAGATACATGACGCATACTCTGCGATACACCCACCTCTCACCGCTCTTTGACGAAATGTCCCAAGCGGCAGATAGCGATGAGACGAAGCTGTATCGCAGGCTTTTGGACACAAGGCTTTTTTTTATTTACAGGGGTAAACCGGTCGCTTCAGTTTGGGCGAGTGTGATCAGAATTCAGGACTGATGAATTTTGATTCCGTTCGATAATCGCGTTTACCATTTGTCTAAGTCAGTTTCGTTTAACGAAAAACGGTCGCAAAAGCCTTAAACTAATATGCAAAAAAGGTTTGAAGACATGAAATCCGAATTTCCGCTTGGAAGTTTCCAACCAGGAAAACAGGGAATGTCTTTTCAAACGTTCCGTTTGTTTCAGACATTTTCCACTGAAACGTCGAAAACAACCCGAATCTGAGTTAATGGTAAGCCCGGCAAAGCACCAAAGTGTCTTCTTAGTTTGTTTTAATGGGTCATCTATAGAGTCATACAGTAACTTCATGATTCATACACGTTTTCATACAAGTATATATGCTCCTCTTTGGCATCCACCTAGCTTTCTTCAGTTTTGAGAGCCCGCGAGGGTAAAAACTTCAAAAAGAACTATTGCACCAATATTCAGTCGAAAATATTTAATTGCTTCAAGGAAACTAGTTTTTATAAACCGAATGGTATTGTTTGGCGATCATTTGATTCGTAAATAGCCCACAGTGCAAAAATTCATTCAGTAAACAGTTTTAGTTTTTCGATTTTTTTCTGTTTGACCTGTTTATATACCATTTTTTGAGGGAAATCTCCAGTCTGAAACTGAACATGAGAGTGTGTGACGCTATCCTGGGGACGCAATATGTTGTATCTGAAGAGGATACTGCAATCAATGAGAATAATAGGTTTACTGAAAGATTTAATTTCGAATTGGCTTTTAATCTGCCTTTAAGTAAATCTATCGGTAACACTGGCGTGACGGACCGTGTCACGGTATTTCTAACCAGCGAATGTCACTATTTTTCGCAAAATTAGGGTTGAACTCAATATCTTGCGGGCTACTTAAAATCGTTTTCCCAGAGATTTGTTTCGATTTTCTCATAGATTAGCGCCTAGTAATGCCGTAGAAAGTCAATTTGCAAATTTCTAAGTTATAGCGCCTATTTAAAATTTGCATTATTTTATCCCCATAATTTTAAACTGTAAAAATTGTCAATAGGGCCTATTTTTAATAATACCTTTTTGACCACAAAAATATTCCAGCTTTCACAAAGGTATCATTTTATAAGGAAGAAAGGGTCATAAAAACTATTAGTGTTCTTGAAAGACTGCCAAATCGTTACAGTTTGACGTAAGAGTCAATGAAATTTGTGTAAAATTTTGCTTTACCGGAAGTGGATTTTGAGCCTCGAACGGGCAAAATGAGTTTTCTCGAATTTTAGCAAAAGAACGCGTTATTTGGGAAAAATAACTACAGTATGTTTCATTACTCATTAAGGGCTATCGATGAGCGAAAAATGAGGGAAATCAAATTTTAAACTTGTGCCGACCGTGGGTGGATGAGGGATTCCCGTAGAATAAAGCGGACTAATACAAATAGCAGAACGCGATAAGGACGTAGATAAGGGCATAACTGTACGCAACGTCCAACAAAACTACAGGATATGATGGGGATAACCCAGGATAGCAAATACATGAAAAGCAACTAGGAAAGCCTAAGACAACCAACAGAAACACGGGAAAACTTGACTAAACAAGACGCAAAGTGTATCCCTGGTAGGGAAAAACAAGGGATACAGGCAAGGGCACGGTCCGAAGACTAGAAGCGCTCTAAAGCTGGCCAAAAATGACTTCCTTCTAGTATATGCCTAGTTTAAACTACTAAACAATTTACATGTTGTACGTGAGTAGCTTTTGAGGGGCTCACAGACGGAGCAGAAGGGCCTGCGGTTCCCAGAGCTTGACTTTGTTCATTGGAGGCTGCTGGAGCTGTTTGCGCCGAAGTCGCGGCCCGGGGGGGGGGGGGGGGAGGGGTTACTTTAAGAATTTCTGGGTGGGGATGTGCCGCTGGGACCCTGGAGCCCTTAACCTATACCAGAACTAGCTCAGCTGAATTTTGCTGCCCTATAATAGAGTAAGCTCCCCAAATCCGCCCCAATCCTAGAGTAGTTGTTTTCCAGAAACTACCAAAATATTCCGTACGTCTGTCCCAGAATCTAGGGGGTGTCTGAGTTATGATAAGTTGGAGCGAGAAAGGACCCCGGGGGGGAACTCCGCATATGAAAGGGGTAGGGATGCTCGTCGTCTCGCTTAGGGGTGTAGATTTCGGATTTTGGTCTCACTTAGGGTGTTCTGGACAAAACGCCATCATATTTAACCGTGAAGGTCTCGTTTAAGGTTGCACGCGAAAAAATATATAAATATATATACTGTGTCTGTGTCTTAACATGGTCTCTTTAAGGGGTCAATAAAAGCTTGGGCCACGCCCAGATTGGTCTTCTTTAGGGGTTTAATTCAAAATTTCCGACGAGAATCCCCACCCCTTTCATATGCGGATCCCCCCCCCCCCCAGGGGAAAGGACACGTCCGGCGAGCAAGATGTGTTGAGTAAAAAGACGTAATCTCCAAGTGAGTTAGTATCTTTCACAGTGCGCATGAGTCGGAACAGTGTATAGGTTATGGTTCTCTGACCAATCAGTAGATCGAACGTGGTTAGGTTTGTATAAAAGACTTGTTGTCTATTTCGTGCGGCCATTCCAGCTGTCGCCATCCGTTTGACGCATAGTTGAAAATGTTTCTCAGGTAAGTCATTATTTATCCTATTTTCTTTCCTTTGTTTACTGAGCTTTTGTAGGATAAGTACATAGGCGTACGGGCAATTTTTTGCCAGAAGGGGCGGTAAACCATTAGCCCACAAAATTATCGCAAGTTGCCCAAAGTTTTTCGAAACAGTCGTCTACGAAAAGAAACGAGGGCCATGCTTTGCTGAACAACATAGGGCATACTGGCATATGAAGGTGGCTAGATACAGTTTTTCAGGGTCAATACCTTCCAAGTTTGAACAAGATGAAATTTGTCATGATCAGGGTTGATCCGATCGGAGTTGTTATAGCAACAAAATGACGCCATTACCTACCGCCATCACTTGCAGCAATGTTTTTTGGCACCGGGAACTGTTCTTACAAAATCGTTCACGGGAGCCTTTTTTCTCCAATACGGTCGCCTCGATGTTCGTGAAGTTAAAGCGGAATCTGTAACAGCTAGCGTTATCGAGATATCTTGGGATGAAGATTTTATCGTTAGAAAATTAATACGGTAAAAAAAGGAGTCTTGATGTCATGGGCCATTATCTGTAGAAAAAGACGGGTCGCACTTGGGAAAAGTTTTTATCTTTGCCGGCTAAAAAACCACAAAAATTCGAAACCGCAACCGGACGCATTAGTGGGAGTTAATAGTTTTTGCTTTGACACATTGAGAACTTAAGGACGCCAGATGCTAGAAAACATTTTTCTCTTCTTCGTCGAAACCTTTGTGGAAGGATCTTTTTCCTCCATTCCCAGTTTCAGGAGGATGGGACAGATAAAAAAGACCAAAAGTTCTTGGATGCGAATAGTACATTTGGTTTGGAGAATAACAAACCTGTGAAGTGTTTGCTTGTGTAGACGGGAACTGGTTCGCCTTCAATAGAGCTAGTTCCCGTAAAAACCTTAAAATAGCGAAGGTTTATAAGCGAGTGAAGTCCTTGCCTGTAGAGAGTTTTCGAAAAAAACTTGAAATGGCGAAGGATAGCCGAGTAGAAGCCTCTTCGCGAAGGTCTGAAAATTCGACCGAGTTTATTTTAAATTGATCGTGTTTCAAATGGATCACGTTCATGACAAGGCGCTGACAGTTACCGCTGTGATTCCTATTGTTTAGCTCGAGTTTTCCAAAATCTGCCTGCCGCACCCAAGCACTACGGCGTCTTTGATGTTTTTGCCGATTTTTAAAGTTTTTTCTAACTTGAAAACTCGGGGTCGCACTTAGCAATGTCCACCGATGACAGATTTCTACCGCAAGGTAAACAAATTCTCCCAAAAATTTGCCAAGTGCGACCCATGCTAAAAACACTCGTGAAAGATCATGCCGGTTGCTAGAAAGAGGGATTTGATAAGTATATATCTAGGCGCTCTTGTTAGTGGTTTTGTAAACATTTCGGTCTACTTTAGCAAATGAGCGAATAATTTTTAGATCGCTCGATAGATCTTTTTAAAAAATAATATTCTTCTCGTAATTCAAACCGAGACTGAGAAGTAGTCAGCCTCTTCTTCATTTTCAGACCTATTGCTAATGCTATCTGCCGTACACTGTTGAAACTTCCTTCCGTTCCGACACTAGCACAGGCATCTGAATGGCCATGTCGGCATCCAGAGTGGAGATGACTCTAGAGAGTTATGAGGAACGTTTTTTGGAAATAGCCCATTCCAGCTAGTGTGCGCAGTACAGTGCCCAACAATAAAAAACTACAAATATATAAATCAACATATGATACCCTTCACTAATAACCAGAAACTCATCATGTGGTAGGCAACCACTGTCTCGTGCGAATGTAACTGGATTATTACGCCAACTTCAGGTTAAAATAGAAAATATTTATCTCTTCAAAATATTAAGGAAGCATGGAAATGTCTTTAAAAACTGGCTTTGCCCAAATTTTCTCTTGTTGCCTAAAACATCTGATTTGCCCAAAATTTGGGGGGGGGGGGGGGGGGTGCAGCCTTCCTCGCCTCCCGGCCCATTTGAACTATGGCTACACGTACGGCTACTCCAACACCTCGTGTTTTAATCCTAGGGACTCACTCCTTTATTCCACTCTTACTGAAGTTCCTTAAGAATCTCCTTGGGATCTCGATTTACCCCTGCAAAAAAAAAAAGGCGCCGCGGCTATAAGTTAGCATGGTGTTGGAGGGCATACGGCTGCAGCAAAACAAGGATCAGTGTTGATCTGCAGGCAAGTCGTACAATCCATCTACCACGATCAGGAGCCCCTGGGCTCCTGCCACGATATATAGTTATTGTTATTATCATTATTTTGCAACTTGGCATATGTTCTATTTTCGTGCCTTCCTCTTCAAGTTGGCTCAGACATTCACGAATTGACGTTCGTTTGTTTCATGATTCTTAGGGGATAGGTCTCGTTTAGGGTTGCACGCGAAAAAATATAAAAATATATATACTGTGTCTTAACATGTTCTATTTTGGGCCGGGGGGTCAAAAAAGCTTGGGCCACGCCCTGATTGGTCTCCTTTAGGGGTTTAATTCAAAATTTCCGACGAGCATCCCAACCCCTTTCATATGCGGGTCGCCCCCTCCCCGGGGAAAGGACACGTCCGGCGAGCAAGATGTGTTGAGTAAAAAGACGTAATCTCCAAGTGAGTTAGTATCTTTCACAGTGCGCATGAGTCGGAAGAGTGTATAGGTTATGGTTCTCTGACCAATCAGTAGATCGAACGTGGTTAGGTTTGTATAAAAGACTTGTTGTCTATTTCGTGCGTCCATTGCAGCTGTAGCCATCCCTTTGACGCATAGTTGAAAATTTTTCTCAGGTAAGTCATTATTTATCCTATTTTCTTTCCTTTGTCTACTGAGCTTTTGTAGGATAAGTACATAGGCGTACGGGCAATTTTTTGCCAGAAGGGGCGGTAAACCATTAATTTGCCCACAAAATTATCGCAAGTTCCCCAAGGTTTACGAAACAGTCGTCTACGAAAAGAAACGAGGGCCATACTTTGCAACAACCATACAAACGTCTGTAATATTTCGCGAATTTGAGGCGGCTGTATCTTCGCTCGCTTAAGACGAATCACTATCAAATTTGGCAGTTTTACTAATTTTAGGGCACTCTTTCCAGTGTCAACGGATTTTCCCGAACTTGTCTATGTCAAAAGTTGAAAAAAAACTGTGGAAAGGTCTATGGGGTCAATATAAGCTCTATCGTAGTCTCAGAGGAGGAGAACTTAAGAGCAAATGTCCGTAAAAATCGAGCAAAATCGAAATTTCGCGGCCACAGTCAAAAAATCATTTTCGCTCATATCTTGTCCATAGATAGGTATAAGTAAGTAATAAAACGTGGTGTAATTTGTTTTTCAAATGGCCGCTTGGATTTGGAGAAAATCGACAAAACCAATTTTCGTTGTCGGCGACTTGAAAACAACTAAAATTTGAGGCAAAATGAGGCGGTTTCAAAACTTCGCTCGCACGCACACAGGAAGAAAGCGGGGTAAAATATTCCCCGATAAATCAATTTATAAAGGGTTCTACTTCTGGTTTGGTCATGAATTCTTATCTTAACGGTAATCTGGAAGATAAACAATGTTATTTCTGTTTGGATTCTTTTTCAACTATTACAAAATTTAAATTTAGGCTGTAAGTTACGTTTTATATTTTAGGCATGTGCTACACCTTGGTTTTACCTGAACAGTTTTTATAATTATATGGCACCGCATAGAATTTAGTACTGAATTTAGATAGCCTAAAAGGGTTTTCAATGTATTTAGGAGGCCGTTGGGTGCCCCTGTCAACTATCGCCTAACGCTTCCACTACTTTCTTTACCAACGATAGTTTTTTTTCAGTTTTACTCTCGGTCATTTTGCCATGTTCTGAGTGTGCGCTTTAGAACCGGTCTTGAGACTGAAACTTCATGGCTCGTCAGAAATTCATGATTGAACTCTTGAAAAGAAAGTCTCAGACCATAACTTTCTCTCTGTCATCAGTGAGACAGATATTGAGGCTGCACCCGCTTCTGGGCCCGTTTCTCGAAAGTCCCGATAATTAACGGGCCCTTAAAGCTGTTCTTGTTTACACGCAAGATAGAAATTTCAGTAGTTTTGCATCTAACATGATAAAACCATCAGTTAATGAAAGAATGGAGTATTTTGCTAGCCAGGACCCGCACTACTCCTATTCCTTTTATTTCCATTTGAACATTTTATTTAGGGCCCGAAAAGTTACAGGGACTTTCGACAAACAGGCCCCTTGTCCGTTGCCTACGGCCTCAAGACGGAATTTACTGGAAAAGTAAACTTAATGCTTTTGCCTAAACAGTGTCCTTTTAACGTGAATTTGAAGACGCCAGAGCCAAACCCACTGGTAAACACTTTTGATTCCAGCTTTCTAACTTGCTGTATCTGCGGTATATCATCTTAGTGCCAGGTTTTAAAACTTGTTTGAGTAGCCGAGCATGCTGTAAGGAGGAAATTGTCTGATATACTTTGACGTAACCTTTGGTAAAGGAATCACAGAGGAACAGGTTCCAGACCCCAGGTTTCCTTCATTGTATCTATTCAATACTAAAAACTGAAACTCATCCCTTAAGTCTTCACACTCAAGCAGAGGTTTGTAGACTTGAAAAAGCGCTACGTCATCTACCGCTCCACAAGACCGCCCTGCTTGGATAGCATTTCTCCAATTGCTTTGCAATATTTTCTTAATTGCGTGTGCAAATGTAAGTTTTTTGATGCTGGTTAGCCTGTGCAAGCATTTGAAAAGGGGGAGACAGGGCTTAGAGCGAATTGCTTACATAACATCCTTGAGCAAGTGTTACAGCGTAACCCTTTCGACGGATTCTTCTATCCCCTCAACCACCATTCCGTCGGAGTCGTAATAGGTAGTACTCAAGTAAAATTCAGAGCCACCCTTCAGCCCAAAATGTACATATGAAATGACGTGATTTTTTTTATTGTGATTTTTCACTCAAGACAAAAAAGCTTCCGAAATCATCTATCGAGGTTGTCCAAAGTAAAGCCTATTCAGTGTTCCTGTGTACTGGCAGGGTGTATGATTTTGATGTTTTCCAAATCCCTTACTTAGTCAATGCTTTTAACACACAGGTGTACGAAAAACTGACCACCACTTTACACTTTTAAATCAAATTGACAGCCAGACTACGCAACCTTTCAGTTGTTGTACAATTAAACAAATAACTTTGGAAACATCAAAGAAATGTATAAACACTTTGGTTTTCTGCTCATTCTTACTTCGAAGGATGGTGTTCGTTGTCACGCCACACTACTCCTTGTCTTCTCACATTTAGGCAATACTGTGACTCGCCCTGATGTTGCAACTGATTCTATTAAGTGGTAAGAACATCTTTCAAATCGCCGAAAATGTCTTAAAAACATATTTTTCTCGTGATATATTTCGTTCAAACAACTTAAGAATTTAGATAATAACGCTCATTCGGTTTGAGTGACATTTTAATAACGCTGGCTCATCGCCAATGACCTTTCGTTAGAGGTCAAATTACAAAATGCGTTAGTGCCAGCAGAATTTGGAACTTGAGAGTAGAAAAAGGAAAAAAAGTGCTCCATACTATAAAGGTAAGTAAATTTCTATTGCATGTTAGCAAATGTATCATCGCACTATAGAGGCACATCATATTTCTTCTCAGGAAACGCCAATGATCCGTTTCGGCAACAGCAAGGCGTGGGTGAATTGTGCAAATGTCGCTGAAATGTATCATATTTCACTCAAAATCTTACATAAGTGTTAGCACCGTGTTTAAATAACTTATAGCTTGAGTTTCAGGAAAACCCAAGGTGTACCACATGCCTAAAAATTAAATCGCGACTTGAAGCCTTAATTTAAACTTCGATGAGTTGAAAAAGAACCAAAACTAAAATAAAATTGTTTACCTTTCACATTATCGTTAAGGTAATAATTAACCGCCATACTAGGGCTAAAACCCTTTATAAATCGATTTATCGGGGAATATTTTACCACGCTTTCTTCCTTCTTGCCTGCGAGCGGGCTTACTGTAGTTTGCGAAACGAAACGAAACGAAACGAAATGGAACGAAACAAAATGAAAATCTGTAGTTTACGAAATGAAAATCTGTAGTTTGCGAAATGAAAATCTGTAGTTTAGGAAATGACAATTTACTTTCTCTCTGCGTCTACTCGGATATTCTAAACAGAAAATTCCCCTCCAAAAAGCCGTTTCGCCCAGAAAATTCAGATTGCCCGGAAAGCGTGACGTTTTCGTTGCCACGTATAAAGTTTTATTAAAAGCTCAGGCGTTTTTGAGCGACGGATAGCAACCGGAGGCAAGACCTCTTCCCTTTTTATATGCCTTGACGCCACCACATTTGTATTCATAAGTGTCATAACTCTTATAGAAACGATCTGCCTGAAAATTTGCCCAAGAACCACTGCCCACTATTACCAGCATCAGTAAAACTACATGTACTACGTGATATTAAAGTAATACAGCACGAATGTAAAAGTACTGATACTAAGTGAAAGTAGATTATGATTTGTACTAACAAGATAGTGGTTCAGTTAATAAAGGACATTATGTAGAAAGCAATGAAAGTGTGAGTATCTCCTTGTCTCATGACTACACCACATCAGCAAAAGCAGCTGGCGGCTTCAAACAACTTCATAACAACCTTTGCATGAGTTTCTGAATGGCGTCCGAGGGGATAGTTTTCCTCTATTGTTCTTACGTTTGCAACTGCGCCAAAATTCCAAATTTCGCAAACTGCAGATTTTCATTTCACAAACTACAGATTTTCATTTGGTTTCGTTTCGCTCCATTTCGTTTCTCAAACTACAGTAAGCCCTGCGAGCGAAGTTCTGAGACCGCCTCATTTTGCCTCAAATTTTGGTTGTTTTTAAGTCGCCGACCACGAAAATTGATTTTGTCGATTTTCTCCAAATCCAAGCGGCCTTTTGAAAAACAAACCGTACACTGCGTTTAGTTACTTACTAATAAGTATGTATGGACAAGATATGAGCGAAATTGAATTTTTGACCGTGGCCGCCGGTTGATCGATATTTACAGACATTCGCTCTTAAGACTATGCGACCTTTTGTTTGTGGTGACACTCAGTGGCGTTTCTATGATATTGTTCAACACGTTTGTTTGCATCTCTGGCCATCAGTTCCTTTGCTATATTATGTTTGCGAAGCCTTGATTGCAACTGCGTTGGTTTATTTGCTTAGTTTATGTCTCTTTATTTCTGTGGACGACATGACCGTGACTGAATATTATAAGATTGCGAACTCATTAGCTTCCAACCTGAGATCAGGCGTTATTATTATTATTTTTTGCTTCTTTGCTTCTTTGGCTCGAGAGGGAAAGAAATAACGCGTGATACATTTATTTAACAAGCCGTCAACCGGCCCCTAATTTACATAATCTAACGTCTGCATGACCTGTCATGTTATTAGCCAATAAGCGTTTACCTTACAGGCATCAAATTTTGACACGAATAATGTCTCTTTTGAAATCAATTTTAGGACCGGGGGTGGGGGGACTCCGCATATGAAAGGGGTGGGGATGCTCGTCGTCTCGCTTAGGTGTGTAAATTTCGAATTTTGGTCTCACCTACGGTGTTCTGGGCAAAACGCCATCATATTTAGCCGTGAAAGTCTCGTTTAGGGTTGCACGCGAAAAAATATAAAAAGATATATACTGTGTCTTAACATGTTCTCTTTTGGGGGTCAAAAAAACCTTGGGCCACGCCCAGATTGGTCTCCTTTAGGGGTTTTATTCAAAATTTCCGACGACCATCCCCACCCCTTTCATATGCGGATCCCCCCCGGGGAAAGGACACGTCCGGCGAGCAAGATGTGTTGAGTAAAAAGACGTAATCTCCAAGTGAGATAGTATCTTTCACAGTGCGCATGAGTCGAGACAATGTACAAGTTATGGTTCTCTGACCAATCAGTAGATCGAACGTGGTAAGGTCTGTATAACTGAGACATGTTGTCTATTTCGTGCGGCCTTTCCAGCTGTCGCCATCCCTTTGACGCATAGTTGAAATTTTTTCTCAGGTAAGTTCTTTTTCGTCTTAAGTCATTATTTATCCTATTTTCTTTCCTTTGTCTACTGAGCTTTCGTAGGATAAGGACTTAGGCGTACGGGCAATTTTTTGCCAGAAGGGACGGTAAACCATTTGCCCAAAAAATTATCGCAAGTTGCCCAAATTTTTACGAAACAGTCGTCTACGAAAAGAAACGAGGGCCATACTTTGCAACAACCATACAAACGTCTGTAATATTTCGCGAATTTGAGGCCGCTGTATCTTCGCTCGCTTAAGACGAATCACTATCAAATTTGGCAGTTTTACTAATTTTAGGGCACTCTTTCCAGTGTCAACGGATTTTCCCGAACTTGTCTATGTCAAAAGTTGAAAAAAACTGTGGAAAGGTCTATCATAAGGGGTCAATATAAGCTCTATCGTAGTCTCAGAGGAGGAGAACTTAAGAGCAAATGTCCGAAAAATCGCGCAAAGTCGAAATTTCGCGGCCACAGTCAAAAAATCATTTTCGCTCATATCTTGTCCATAGACAGGTATAAGTAGGTAATTAAACGTGGTCTAATTTGTTTTTCAAAAGGTCGCTTGGATTTGGAGAAAATGGACAAAATCAATTTTCGTGGTCGGCGACTTGAATACAACCAAAATTGCTATATTATGTTTGCGAAGCCTTGATTGCAACTGCGTTGGTTTATTTGCTTAGTTTATGTCTCTTTATTTCTGTGGACGACATGACCGTGACTGAATATTATAAGATTGCGAACTCATTAGCTTCCAACCTGAGATCAGGCGTTATTATTATTATTTTTTGCTTCTTTGCTTCTTTGGCTCGAGAGGGAAAGAAATAACGCGTGATACATTTATTTAACAGCCGTCAACCGCCTCCTAATTTACATAATCTAACGTCTGCATGACCTGTCATGTTATTAGCCAATAAGCGTTTACCTTACAGGCATCAAATTTTGACGGGAATAATGTCTCTTTTGAAAAAAAAATTAGGCTGAAGCACCATATTTCACGAACTGAAAGGTGTTGTGAAAGCGAAGATCGCTCAGAATAATTCGCAGATTTCAGAAGGAGGAATTACAGTCAAACCAGGTCAAGATTTCATTCATGAATGGATTATTTGAAAAGTGAACCCGTTTGTCGCTTCTGTAACTTCTGAGCTACTAAAACTTTCCGATATTAGACAGCTAGAATTAGGTAAACTTATGTTTTCTCTTAACCATTCTCTTTTGCCTTCAAAGTTCAACGATTATTTTTCTTTAAACAAACAAGTCCATAGCTATGCCACTAGACACGCGAACGATTTTCACCTTCCTTCTTGTAGAACAAACCTTCGTAAATTTTCTGTCAGTTTTCAAGGACCTACTTATTATAACACTATAGAAAATGATATTAAAGAATCTAATTCTCTCCACGTATTCAAAACGAAATTGAAAAAAAAATTATATATGAATTATTAGTTATAAATCTTGTAGTAAATAGTTATATTTCTTCACGTGTCTGATATTATTTTTATACTTATTGTTACTTGTACCATACCTTATATTTTGTCAACTCAGTCTATGTAATTAGTTAATTTATACTTTAATTTAATTTATGAGTGATTTTAAATAATTTATGAGTGATTTTAGCTCATGGATGACGTAGTCATAACATAGGCTTTTGGAGGCACTCGAATATATGGCACTCCATCACTCACTCACTCACTCGAGAGGGTACTAGTAAGGCTTACATTTTTTCCCGACACAAAAGAGTAGCCAGCCGAAGATGGGTTTTGTATAAATGGTAATATGCTAAACAACACTAACAATATCATCTGCGAGAAATGGACTTGGAATTGTTATAAGGACGTTGAAATAATTGAGCGTGGATCATTGTTGTATATTTGGACAAATTGTTCCCGATATTACCTGATACGGGAGAGGATGCGATCGACATGAGTGTGAAACGAGCTATCAAAGCCTGATGATGGGATTTCGTTCAGCGAAAAGCGAATGAGCCAAAGAGCCTTAGCTTCATAAAACGGTCTTCGAATTGTAAAGCGACGTTGACATTCACATGAGAAAGCAAATTATATTACAACTTAAAAGCGTTAATAAGCTTAAAGTGATCTTTGAGTTAAGCGGAAATGCTGCGCCGATAATATGTTTCTAGAATATTCAGGTGCACATGCAATCGGATACTTCAACTATGTTGGGTTTCAATTCCTAAGGTCAGAACACCTACAGAACCTACACCTACAGAACACCTCCTTGCTTCGGGCAAGGATCTAGCTCCCTTTAAAGCGTTAGTGCTAGAGAGATGCTAAAAAGTTACCGGAGAAATGCTGACGAAATGCTTTTTAAAGAACCGACTCTGTATGCCAAAAAGCAGATGTCAAAAAAATGCTAAAGAAATGTAAACATGATCTGTCAAACTGTGAAAGGTTTGAACCCAGGAGTCAAGTAACCAACACACAGAGAATAGTCATGAAATATATATATATATTTATACACTCGTTTACAAAAAGGTTGACATTTCAGAAATATATATAAATATATGTACCTTTTGTTTTTTCTTTTGTTTCGCCCAAAGAAAGAAAAGATATATATATATTTGAAATGTCAACCTTTTTGTAAACGAGTGTATATATAAAAAAAACTAAGGAGAAAAGTGAATATGTTACAGTGCCCAAGCAGTTTAAAACGAATGAATTTCAAAACGGAATGTTTCTCAAGCCTTATAGTTCTTCAACATTCGGTTGTCGATAATAACGAAACTCAGTCACGAAATTCAAGAGCAGTGGCACTTAGTACCCATGCTCGTTTACGATTCAATTTATCCATGAGCTCGCTCCTAGGAGCCTTTGATTATAATTGGATTCAAAATGTGACGCTTGTGGCCATTAATCCCAATTAAAAAACAGTTTATACATTTCAGTGAATGTATGTAAATGTTTAATTGTATGTGACAATGACCTTCTCCAACAATTCAGCTATTGCTGCAAGTGGGTGAAATAAACAGAATATCTATCTATCTATCTATCTTCTTGTGTCATCTCTATAGCAAACCAGTACGCCGCCATACAGAGATATTGATCGATTCTTAGACTCAGATTGAAAAGCCTCGCAATAAAAATTGAATTCGCCTGACAGCTGTTTTAAGAAAGGGATCGTCTATAGAGGAAGACATATTCCACATATTTTATAGGAGGTCAAGTCATATACTATAAATAATGGCGGTTACTTTGGTCTGAAGTACTCGTCTTTCAAGAGGTCAGGAAGTGCCATTGCAGCCGTCTCCTCGCCCTAACCCCTCCATCGGGCTGCCCGGCCGCCTCTTAGCGGGGTGGGGTGAGGAGACGGCTAGCGCTTTAGACTATTTAAAACCAAATAAACATAGTAAGGGGGAAGTAAAAGGTGGTGCAAGTTCAGTGTAAATCACTAAAACTTGAGTTGGCTTCACCCGCACTTGAAGCTTAAAGGTAGTTTTAAATAATCGCTTGATTTCAGTGTTTTACCCTAGTTTTTGGACTATGTAAAGAATTCATAGGCAATGCAAGTTCAGTGTAAATTACTAAAACATGTGTTGGCCTCACCACTTGAAGCTTAAAGGGAGTTTCAAATAATCAGTTCCAGTGTGCTAACGTAGTTTTTGCCTCGTACACGCCCAACAGGAAACTCAAAAAGTAGATAAACCTCAACTTTAATTAAGCAGTTTAGTTTTACCCGAGATCTGAACTGGACATGTTTCCGGTGATTTACTGCACCGGCAAAGTCTAAAATCACGACTGGACCCTGGACTCTGGACTCTGAACTCAGGACTCCGTATCCAAAAAAATAAGCCAAAAAAATTATAGCCAAAAAAAGAAAGAAAGAAAGAAACGCTACTGCCTAAGGGTTATAAAGCTAAGCTTTTACTCCCTTATAAAACGTCTTCTTATATGCGGCCCCTTGTACCTGAAAAACACCAATGAACACATCCGATTACAAGTCCCCTCGGATATAAGCCCCAGCCTCTTGTCTAGCTTGTATTGAAATGAATTCCATTTTTTAGAAGGCGTTTTGAGGCTTAAGGAAGCGAGTTAAGTTAAACAGAAGCCGATAACGGAAATGGTATTTTGATTAGCACTTCTAAGCACAAGCTGTCGGCTAATTTGAACTGCAAAACAGACAAAATAATGTTGCCATGGTCACTAAGTAAAGTTAAAGTGACACCCTAAGTAGATTTCAAGTGCCCTTAGATTATACTTACAAGCTCTAGTGTGAAGTCAATGACAGTGTTCAAAGCTAAGATTTGAAAGCACTGGCTGGATATAAATTGAAAGGCAGAAAGATCTCCCCTTAAAATTTTGGTTTTACGTTTTTAGTCCATTTTTATGTGAATATCATTAACTCGGGAACCTGCAAGCCCAGACGGTTACCTCCGCCGCTGGGTTCGCAGGCTATTAGCTTGCCTCGACAAAGTGTAGCGACAAAACAGATGTCATATAACGCTGTTTTAATATTTATAAATTATTTAACACTTTTTTGAAATCAGACAAATCGAACTGCTAGCGAAAAATAGCAATCATAGTACAGAAGCAGTTTTAAGGAACACAAGTGATAAGTTTCTAATCGTTTTTTTCTTCAACTTAGAATGATGAAAATCATACTTACCTTATTTTGTAATTACATTTGACCACGACGGGAATAACGAATAGTCACTCCTCTCGTCCGAATCAAATTATCCATGTGCGTGAACCTCTGAGACTTATGTTAAACTAAAGCCACCCTTTAGTCAAAGGAGTGAATCATTTGGTTTTGTTTCTAGGTATTAAAAACAAATTCTTTAATTTTCCTGTTGCCCTGCTTTCCCCTTCTCCTCTTCCTAACTTGGGTTTTTGTCTAAATTCATCTTAGTCCGTCTGTCCGGAACGTAGACCATTTCGAACGTTATTCTGCAGTATGTTTCTTTCAATTTTAATAATTAACAAGCAATACATGCTCTGTTGAAACATATATACATGCTTTATTGAAAGTAAGTAAGTAAGTAAGTAAGTAAGTAAGTAAGTAAGTAAGTAAGTAAGTAAGTAAGTAAGTAAGTAAGTAAGTAAGTAAGTAAGTATTTAGTAAAAGCTTTATTAATGTGTCAATGTATTTAGTTTTCACAACTAATTGGGGACACAAAAATAACGGCCGCCAAATAGAAGGTACCGTAAAATTCCGAACTAGTAAGCCCCGGGGCTTCTATTTTTCAAAGGCCCTTTTTGAGGGGCTTATATTCGAAGGGACTTATCTACGGAGGGAAATTTGCGTCTCAAAATCGATTGGGCTAGCCTTATAGTTGGATGTAAATTTACCATTTTTGCTTTGTTTTACTTTGTATTTGAGGGCAATTTTCCAATTTCAAGCCCCCAGGGGGCTTATATTTGGGGGGGAGGGGGGGGGGCGATTTAACGGAGGGTTTTTTATGTTACCGGTTTGGGGGGCTTATACATGGAGGGGCTTATTTTCGGAATTTTTACGGTATTTGATATGTAGTGAAAAACAACTCTTGCCACCCCAGTCGCGGTTCAGTGGCTTCCCATTCAAATCTTGATTTTGAAATGTTCAAACTGTCGTTGAATCTTTCTCTTACGCATTACAGCGTTTCCAACGAACCTGCGCGCACACCCCTCCTACCCCTCCAATACAAATCCCTCTCATTTACGGCAACCATTGCAATTGCTACTTTTGAGATATTTTTTTAAAAAAGAATTGTTTTTGTGTTTACAGACAGTCGATCACACGACCAACTTTTTCAAAAGGCCTTTTTTTGTTTGCTTGAATCACCTTCTTCGATGCATGCCCGTATTTAAGAATCGGCTTGAGATATATTTCTATAAAATTTGCTTTTAATTTATCTACTTACTAGTATTATCTTCACTTACTTGCTAAACGTATTCAGAATTAGGATTATGAATTATCACTCCATCCCTACAATTGTCAGTTGAAAAGATAAAAAAATAAACTAGAGTCTTCCTTAGGAAGCTTTAAAGTAAGTACAGGTTGACTTAAATGAATAACTTACGGAAGTTTAACTTTCAATATCCTGTCTTCTTTTGGCATAACTACTCCAAAAATATATATTTCTACCCTAATTTCCCTCAAATTTAATAGTCGCCTCTGGTTCTCCCTAGGGCATTTGCAGATAGTTTCAAATGTGTTTTTCTACTAAGCTTTTCTTTACCACTGGGCTATCAAATAAAGAGAAATATAAAAATTACTTATTACTAAAAGTAAGAAATGTAAATATAGTAAGAAAAATAAATGTTTTGCATATGGAAGAAGCAGATAATCTTTGCACAAAAGATGCACGGAACTGTCCTTTCTCACCAGAATTGTCTGCGAAATATAAATGTTGAAAAATGTATTCAGATAAGCCATATTCTTCTATCCCGTAAATCTATTAAAGCCGTACAGTTCGTTAATAATAAAAAATTGGAAATCAAATATATAGAGGATATTACACGGTGGCGCGAAGATATGAATTTTATTTTCGAGTGGCAAAACAATATTGTTTTTGCAACGAGAAAATGTTATTCATATCTTCAAGCCGCCGTGTAATGTTCTTTTTATTATATAGACAAAAAGACATCGATAAAATAAAAGAGGGAAATGACCGAAATTACGTCATCGATAAACTCACGTGTGAGATTATGGAAAATAAACCATTCGGGTCCCGGATGAAGTTTTTATGAATTTTAGGAGTGGTATATTTTCCAGTAAAACACCCGTGTCTGTATAATAAGGACTGCTGTAGCGCGGAGTGAAACCGTGATCTCCCCAAACAAGAAATAAAATAATAAAAACTGTGAATTCGCAACGAACTGACATGAATGGTGGATGTAAGTCAAAATGTGTATAAAAATGTTTTCAGAGTAATAGGCTCCTCACGTTTTACATGTTGTTTAACATCTTGAAAAGTATTTCTGGTATTGCAATTCAAACTCGGAGGGTTTTTTAATTTTTTTTTAAAAGTTATCTCATCTTTTAGGCATGGCTGTCTACCGAACTATTAATTAGCAGACAGTGATCGTTTAATTTCAGTTTGAGTACATTAGTCTTAAGTCATTAAAATCTTTGATGATTCGTGTAAACAAAGAAGCTTTGATCGCCATTTCTGACTAATTGTGTCGGCTGAAATATCAACTTACTTGACATTTCTATTAGTCCGCTTAAAATGCTTGAACTGTTAGCGTCTTTTTCTTGAAGTTTTAGTAAATGCTTTGTAAGGGGATTTGGCGTTTCATCAATATATACTTTTTTAGAAAAACTAATTCGTGCCCCTGTTTCCGTTCAGTTTTGCGTTTTCTACTTAGACCTCATCCACACATCCTGTTATTTTTGAACTGGGGAGATTTTAATCTTTCTTGTCTGTTTTCCAAAAAAGTAGGCATCCACTCGACAAAGTAATTGAAACTGAATAATTTTGCTACGATGGCAACGTGACGTAACGACTTATATATAGCTTATAGCGTCCCCTATTGTCCCCTATAGAGCGTGCTGTGTGCGATGTATGACATCATCGTGTTCAGAAGCCGCGTTTTTGTCCGTCCACACGAAAACGACAATCCGGCGGAATTTAAAAAAAAAACCTCTCTAAGAACAGTTCTGAAAAACCTTCGTTTTTGGTGCCCAAAAGTGCCTTTAAAGTGTGGACAGAAGGCTAAAACGGGGGAAAAAATTCTTCCTTTTCAAAATATTCGGATACGTGCGGACGAGGGGCTTTATTATCCTTATTTTACAATTAAACTGTCAAGTTTGGAAGCACTTAACAGATTAGTTATTATTTACAACTTGAGTTTTAACTAACAGTGTTGGAATAACCACCTTTCTTGTGGTGCTACAAGCAACTGAGCTCGTTTATCATTAACACATTCGCAGAAATTGAAGGCCATAGCAGCAAGAGTGTAGTTTTAAATAAGTAAATTGTTAATTGCTTCGGAAAGTTTCAATTTTTCACTCTACTTTTGAATATCTATTTAGTCAGCTGCTCCACTTAGGTTTCCATATGTGGCCTTGATTTATCATGGAATTATTTCATTGGTTGTCTTTATAATACTGTTAATTAAGTGACATTCCTTATATATCCTTGGTGAACACAAATTGAAGTATATCTTGTGAATAATAACAGATAGCAGAAATAATCCAAGACTGTACGTACCACGATAATATGCGATAACACTGGTAAAAATATCACTCCCATCCTTTTCGCTTCACACTTCAAATTCTGAAATTCACCCTCGCTACAAAATAGATAGAAATATAGCAAAAATATTCGTATCCAAAGAGAATAATGGGTCCACTGGACTTTTGTAATCCCTTTATTACTCGCTTTCTATCAGATAAGAAAATTATTAATGGCTGTGGAAAGAACAAGATCGATGGAAAAAAATTTCTCGGTTAGTGCGAAAATGTTTAATCCTATCCATACAATAGCTTTATCGCTACATGGAATGTGTGTTTTAGCTACAAATAGATGAGCGGTTAAAGGTTTCCACTTTACCCCACTTTTCTGGCAACACCACTTAGAAGAGATTATCTTCTTCGTCTTGTCATGGAAAGTTTAACTGGAAGCGATACAGTGAGATCAGCGAGGGCCAGCCTACATACTTATCCTGAAACCATTTCATTGGTTATCTTTATACTGATACCATAACAATACCACCATGATAAAAAGAGATTGAAGTATCTTCTGATCAGTGTAAGATACAACTTGACAGAAACAAACTTCAGCCATCATGACATTGAACAAAAAGATAGTACGTACGTTGACGATTAAATCCACTGGCAAAAAACTCACTAGCGACCTTTTTTCCCTCGCAATTTAACGACTGACATTTGTTAATGCTAATGTTATAATATAGAATACCATCATTATTTCTTTGATCACAGACTCAGTTTGTTAGTGGGGGTGATAAGAAAAAACATTAACGGGCAAAATCTCTCTAAGTGCGAAATGGTTTACTGTATTAAGCTAATCTGATTTAAATTTGCATATGACAGGTGTCTTTGGACAACAATATATGTACGACAGTTGGTTTTCGCTTTTTGCCACTTTTGGAACATCTTCGGGGGTGATTATTTGTTTGTCGTCCAGTCATGGAATACCAAAATGACACCAATTCGACGTCGGAGAAGATCTGCCCGCAGGCCTCGACTTTGGTGAAATGCATCAAAATAGTCGCTTACTCGTCGATCATGTTAACTTCGCTGCTTGGAAACTTAGCTGTAATTGCAATCGTGTCAAAAAACAAAAGGATGCGGACGACAACGAATTACCTGATCGCTAACATGGCCGCTTCTGATCTATTAATCTCTGCCTTCGCAGTACCACGAGAACTCGCGCAAATTTTTGCTGGTTCAAAGATATGGCTTCTCGATGGCTTAGCAGGTTCAATATCATGTAAGCTGGTCTACTTTCTCCAAGACATTTCAACGGCAGTGTCTATACAAAGCCTGGTAGCCATAGCAGTTGACAGATATCAGGGAGTCGTCTTTCTATTCCGTCCTCCAGTTATTACATCCAAGGTCTGTAAGGTAATAATTGTGGTTATTTGGATGGTGGCGATGGGTCTACACGGAACTTATTTCTATACCGCGCGGCTGGTAAAGACAGGCCAAAAGTGGTCTTGCACTTTTTGCTGGGCACCGAAGTTTGAAGAGCATACACAAGAACGATACTTTCTGTTCCTTTCCATCTTTTTAATTTTCTTGCCCCTAATTGTGATTCTAACTTTATATGCACTGATAGTTATAGAACTAAAGAAAAAAGATCCTACCGAAAATGGAATATCAAGAATAAGGCGACAGAGGCAGAAAGAAAACAGAGCCATTGTCAACAAGATATTGATCATTGTCTTTCTGTTCATGTTGTGCATTTTTCCACTAACTATTTTAGGACTTGTTCATTATTTTTTGTGGGATGGGCGAGATACATGTGCAACGAGAAAACTATTTACAGCCATGAAATTCATGTTTTATTCGAATGCTTCTTTAAACCCGTGGGTTTATATAATATTAAATGAAAGGTATCGGAAAGGATTAAAAGATTTAGTTAACTGTCTTTTACCCAAACAGCGTTACAGAAATGAAATAGAGATGAATGGAATGTCTTGTAACCGATAAGTTACTTAAGGTAAATAAGTTTAAGAGACAATTATTCAATAAAGTAAATAAAGCCATTAAATAAAGAAATATATTCAAGTCTTTGAAATCTCTGCACCTCATCGGAGAGACCTGGATAAACAGCAGAATATGGCCCCCTAAGTGCTGGAGCGTGTTTATGCTGTCAGTAAGAACAAATAATGACATAGAAGGCTGGCATCACAGCCTGAACCGAAGAGCTGCTGGCCGCTGAGGACTTTTCTTCTATTTGCTTGTGTCCCTGCTACACAACGAGGCCCGCCTGGTGTCACTGCAGATTCGGCTTGTGTCTGAGCGCAAGCTGAAGCGGATCCATAGAGCCGCCTACCGCCAGTTACAAAGCCGGCTCTTTGAGCTGTGGGAGACATTTAACAAGAGAGAGAAATGCCTTAAGCAATTACTGAAAGGTTGCGCAAACATCAATAGGCCAGTGATCGTCTAAAGTACTTGAAGGACTAGCCTGCGAAAACATCCGTTTCTCCTCGCTCTAAGCCGCTAGGGACGTTTCGCGCGGAGGAACGTCTGCGACTCAGCGGCAGAAATTCCATACTGATGACGTAAATTAATGTTTATATAATAAATCCGGTAGTCATGGGGTTCCAAATACAAATTTGACCAATTTTACGTGTCTTTCTGGTCGATTTTGGTAAAGTGTTGTGTTCATCTGCCAACGAGCTCCAGCAAAACTCAAATGCTTCTTCAAGAGAAGACTATATTCCACAAATATTGGCTGTTTTGTTTGAGATTCTTCGCGTTTACATCCCGGGGTTACATTTGACCTTTGTGGCCTTTTGTCTTTTGTCTTTCATTCGTAAACAAAAGCTAAAACAATGTAACTACTCCGTCGACCAATCAGCGCTTCTGACCGGATTCCGGACAGATTTTACGTCATCAGTATGGAATTTCTGTCGCTGAGTTGCAGACGTTCCTCTTCGCAAAACGTCCGCAGCGGCGTAGAGCGAGGAGAAACGGATGTTTTCGCAGGCTATTGAAGGACTCATGAACTTGATTTATTTCATCATTAGCTACAGTTGTATTGTAGATAATGTTAAGGTATTTTTAATAATCAGTATATCATTAGAAATCTCAAACATACAGTACATTAGAAATCGCAAATCCAGTAAGTAGGTTAAGCAAAATTGACTAGTTTAAAACTTAAAGAAATAATCAGTATATAGTATATTATATATATATACGTCTTTTCCTGTTTGCCATCTGCTCCCTTAATTGGGAAATATATGCGAAGGATCATCTAACATGATTGACATATGTGTGGCCCTCGACCAATCCGTTTCCCCGCACACTGGTGTGCGGAGTATTCAAAATACCGGGGTTTTCTGGCAGGCGGTATTTCAACCGCCTCGTTACTCCCTTTTTTTGGAACACAGCTACGCCGCCAAAACATTAATCTCGCACCCACGCAATACCGCCAGCTACGCAGGCTACGAGGAATGGCCAGGAATCGGTAGGTAATGATGACGTTTCTATTGTTTGCGCCCGCAAGCACGAAATGGTTAGGATGACGTAAAGACAGAACATCCCCAAGAGACCTCTTAGGTAGATTTTGTGACATTTATTGTGGAGTCATACTTCGACACTCTTTTGCGTTTCGAGTGATCAGTGACATTCTGTGGAGCAGTTGTTTCAGTGAAAGTTATGGCCCAAAATTTTAACGACACTTGTTAAGCGCAGAAGAAGTTATAAGGTGCGTATAACTGTGTATATATAAACACTTGGAGATTTGCCAGACACGAGTTTACAAATCTTTCATTGGAAACCTTGCCAGACACTCTTTCTCTCTCTTTGACCAGAATAAGACTCGGCCCCAAACAAGCAAGACTAGTGAACAACGGCTAGCTTCTCACTAGCAGAACGATAAACGATTACAGAAATTCGCCGACAATCAAATTCTGTGCTGACTTTTTCCCTGCTCACAGATGTCCTTCCGTTATAAAGTTTCAAATAAGACTAGAATACGCGAGTGTGAATTGATCAAACGTCCTTTTAATTTCTAAGACTTCCTTTCCCACAAATAAAATGAACTGAATGTAAAAAGTGAAAGAGAAATAGCGAAAAATTCAACTGCTAATTGAATCTTTTCTTCTGGTTTAGAATAAACTATTCTCGAAACTGAGAATGTTTTGATCAAAGCTGTGTAAATCGACCCGAAACTGTGCATGGAACCTTGCGTTTCCTATATTTATCTCACCTATTGTATGGAATATGTGTGAAAATCTTCCTTATGAATCGGTATATTTCAAAGAGCTACACAACGAGCAAGAATGCTATTGACCGGCAATTTATAGAGCGGGGGCAGCTGTAGTGTCAACTATTACTAGTTTATCCTTTTATGAGCCAGATATTTTGCATAAACAATGTAACCGTATATAACAAGCATAAATAACCATATATAGCTAGATTAGCTGATTTATTATTCATCGTTGTCATTTATCGTGTGCATTTCCACTTAACTTGATCGCCATATTTGTAGGAATCAAGCACCATACAGAATTACATTTACTTTGAGCCAACGAAGGATTTACACACACGAGGAACCGCATGCAGTAAAATTTCTGTCCCGTAATTTAGGGCCTGTTTACATGGAGTGGGGGACCCCGGTCTAGTGGGGTAAGTTTCTTTTGTTTTCACGCTCTGGGGGACACAAAACAAAAGAAACTTACCCCACTAGACCGGGGTCCCCCACTCCATGTAAACAGGGTCTTAATCAGTTAAATCATCAAAGTTGACAGGTCTTTCTGATGATCAAAGCGACCGTTCGGTTTACCATTTACACCTTCAGTGCGAAGACTGTCACGGGAACATTAACACCTTCAGGATAATTGCTTACCATAACAGTGGTAGGTCGCGCGCGTCTGGTCGGTTTCGAAGAACGTGATCGTGACTGTTGTTTTCATTCAGTGACTGTGCGCGTTGATATGCCAACCTTTAAAACAGACTGCAACATTAAATTTTTGTTATAAAAGCAAAGAAGCTGCTGAGTAGAAACTAAACCGTCCCAGACTTATTCCGTTTCATTCGTGTTCTTTCATTTTGATGGGGTCTGTATGATGAATTTACTTCTGCCTTCTAATCAGGCACGTAAACAACATAGAGATAAAACATTTCATTTTGCTTTTGTGGAGTAAATTCATCTTAAAAAAGTTAAACTAGTGGACCACTTTCTCCGCGTACTTGTAAAAATAGGCATTTAATATGTCGCGCTAAAGTGCGAAAATCTTCTTGTCGTGGATTAGATTTCAGTATACATATTGTTAATCTTCATTTCGCGCCAGAATAAATTAGTTTGCGCGCAAAGGGCTTCTAAAAAAAAATCACAAGGTTTGTCCCACTTCGAGTCCACCTTCTGGAGATACGCCGGCATGATAGCTGGAATACATTGCCGAGGCGAAGATCTGGCATTTTTTCCTCCTCGTCTTTTTTTCCCCGCGACGTTTGTTTATATTTGTAGTGAGAATGCCGTGCATATCGGTGGATTTTACTTCAGTGAAGCGGCTTCAGTTCCTGCGGCTTGCTACTCATCATAAAGAAGAGTGCCGGAATCGCTTTGTTCGGCTTTAACAGATTTGTTGTCGAATGCAAGGTAAAAGAACGGACTACTGTAAGGTAAGAATTGAAGTTTAAATTTGTTTCTCGGCGAAAAATAGTGCATACAACTCGTGAAACCCGTGAGTATTACCTCTGTTTAATATACCGGATGTCATGCGATAACCCCTCGCTTTTACGATGGATAAGACGGATACAAACTGAACAATAATTTCTTTCCCAACGTTTAGTATAATTTACTTAATATGGAGATCATCTGAGGACGATTTTTCGTTATATATGCTTCATTTCTTGGCTTATTCCGGCTACGTGCGAAAAATTAAATGACAATGTTTGTGTTCTATAATTATACTGATAATTTCTTGCACCTTGAAACTCATGAAAGCCAAACTTGTTAAACCCTAGCAAAAACCTCTTTTAATGGAGGAACTCAACCTGATAGTTGCACTAAAATCTAATAATTGTTACTGCATGCTCTCTGTAACCTCGTGGGTAGAACATACCTGATGGTTACATTAATAATAATCACTGCATTTGCTCTCTGTAACCTCGTGGGTAGAACATACCTGAAGGTTACGTTAATAATAATCATTGCATTTTCTCTTTGTAACCTCGTGGGTAGAACATACCTGATGGTTACATTAATAATTATCACTGCATTTGCTCTTTGTAAGCTCGTGGGTAGAACATACCTGAAGGTTACGTTAATAATAATCATCACATTTTCTCTTTGTAACCTCGTGGGTAGAACATACCTGATGGTTACATTAATAATAATCACTGCATTTGCTCTCTGTGACCTTGTGGGTAGAACATACCTGAAGGTTACGTTAATAACAATCATTGCACTTTCTCTTTGTAACCTCGTGGGTAGAACATACCTGAAGGTTACGTTAATAATAATCATTGCATTTGCTCTCCGCAACCTCGTGGGTAGAATATACCTGACGGTTACATTTGATAATCACTGTAACCTCGTGGGTAGAACATACCTGAAGGTTACGTTAATAATAATCATTCCATTTTCTCTTTGTAACCTCGTGGGTAGGACATACCTGATGGTTACATTAATAATAATCACTGCATTTGCTGTCCGTAAACTCGTGGGTAGAGTATACCTGATGGTTGCATTAATAATAATCATTGCATTTTCTCTTTGTAACCTCGTGGGGAAAAAAATTAATGCCTCTCTCCTGGAAATTTTGCCCTCTCCTTTGAGCATAGTGATCTTTGGGCAGCGAATTCACGAAAACAGGTAAAACGCTTTTTTTAACAACAGCATTTATATTATTTGGCTTTTTGAGGGAGGTTTTAAAAACATTAATGGAATAGAATATAAAAAAAGCTGATAAAGCGGAAAAAGTTATCTTTACAAAATGCGCTTTGACAATGTCAAAAGTGAAATAAGCTGAAGTTTTGTAGTTAGCCCGAAGAAAACCTGTTCCTGCATGAAAAGCAGTTCTGATTCCTTCTCTTAACTAGAAGAGATGCATATCCTTGTGAACCAGTTTTTTAACCAGAAGCGATTCCCACTCACTTCTGATACTTTATTGACACGAGTTCCTATTTCAATATATGTCTAATTCAAGCTTAGCCGCGTGATAGCTCTTCATTAGCGAAAAGGTCCAAGTGATATTTTGATTGACGTGTTGTTTTGGATCCTTACGTTTTTTAACACCTTTTCTCTAGCTTAACTGGCGAAGATATTCTAGGAATTTGCCCTTCAATTCCAAATTCTTTGATGTGCCGCCAGATGCCGTGCAAAAATATCACCGCTTGCGGCTCCTCGTGTTCGAGCAAAACTGACAAGAAAGCGAGGTTGCCAGTGTGATAACACAGCGAGCCACACGTTCAAGCGGTTACTGACCAGACATTTTAATCTCTATCAAATGCCCCGAAGGTACAAACGAAACTGAATATATAATGAGTCTAGCAGCACGTGCAAATGAAATTCAACACAGGGCGTGAAAATTACAATATTATAATCGGCTCCTGCACCCTCCCAATTATAGAGAAATAAGAAAACAACTTAACGAAAAAAAAAAACGTGAAACCAAAACAAACGACTAAGGACATATTAATGAAATTCTTTTCTTTGGAAAGAGTTCCTAGGCTTAAGTAAGCACATAGTCCTGTAGACGCTTGGGCGGCTGACCGACGCGCGTGGACCTTCTCGGCGCCTGTAAAGGATTGGGCGACTTAGGTGCGTTCGGCACCGAAGACAACGGATCGCGCGGCTGGTCGAATGTTTCCACGCTTGTATCTGGAGGTGCCTGTTAGCGTGTATATTCGCGTGTCTCTGTGTTTCTATTGTGCTTGGAATTAAAAACGAGCACAATACGATCACGGATTAAACTATCCCGCAAACAATCGCAAAAATTACATGTTTTGGCCAGATTCCTCAACTCAGCAACAAAACTATCAACCGACTCCGTTGGAAGCTTGTCTCTCATATTAAAACAGTATCGTTCGCAAATTTCGTTGAGTTCGCCGATGCAATGCTTCTCCATTTTTTCCCATTACCACGCGCCAATCAGTCGAGTTCTCCCCCTCGGCGTAGTTGAATGTTTTGATGACTTTCAACGCATCATCTCCGATCATATGTTTGAACATCGCCGACTGAAACTCCGGGGTTTCCCGATCCAAACGAAAAATGACAAAATAATTGTTATATTTCTCCTTCCAAGGCTTCCAGTTTTCGGCAATTTCTCCACTATGTTTCAAGTCAAGGTACTTCGGCGGAGTAATCTGATGAAAAGTCGACGATGGCGGCGCTACCGCACCAGACTGTCCATTGGAGGTATCACCACCCGGCATGCTGTATAACGTAGACGGTTAAAAAACAGCGGCCACAGCTGCCACCATGTGATAACACAGCGAGCCACACGTTCACGCGGTTACTGAACAGACATTTTAATCTCTATCAAAAGCCCCCGAAGGTACAAACGAAACTGAATATATAATGAGTCTAGCAGCACGTGCAAATGAAATTCAACACAGGGCGTGAAAATTACAATATTATAACAACCAGCAACTACAAACATTTTGGGAGCACGAGCAAGCGAGCACTCGTTTAAATTTTTCGAGCAAATCCAGCAAAGGTAAAATTTTGCGAGCGGTTAAAAATCTTAATGGACCATTCATCACCCCTGTTATTTGAACCAAGTCCAAACGTGAAAACGCACGTTTATTTATCTTACTCAGTCCCAAGTATATGACTATGATTACCGATTCAACAAGCCGCAACATCGAAATAAAAAGTTAAATCAAGCTGTGTAGTGTGAACAAGCTAATTTTGTGGAAAGTACTATGTATGCTAATGAAAACTCCCTCCTCCGTTAGTATGAGCGCCGCTCAAGTCACAAGTCTACACAAAGAACGCTTTAACTTTATTTATTATTTGTCATCTTGTTAAGTTAGATGAAAGTACGCAAACGGAGCAACTTCAGAATACCCGGACACATTATATACATAAACTAGTTTATAGAGTTAAAAGATTCAACAAGTCGCAAAATCGACCTAGAAAGTGAACCGACTGTCAAGTGAAACCGAAGCTAATTTCTTATATGTTAATGAAAAGTCTAACCTTCTTTAGCTTATGCACCTATCAATGTAAATCCCGTGGGGGGGGGGGGAGGGGGGGGGGAGTGCGGGCAAGGGGAGGGGATTTGATGCCTGGGACTATCCCCGCTGTCGGGCTTTTGATCGTGTGAAGCGACCCCGGGGTCGGGACATTTGACTTTGACCGACAGAAGCCTGGTATCAATTCAGTAGCAGTTACCAAGTCCGTCCCTCGAGGCTTCCTGAAAGTCAGGTTGTTGGAGATAGGTATGAAGTTTTCATTTGTTTTAATCGCCATAATCCGATACTTTAAACTGTCATCTAAACAGATAATGTCTATTTTGAGGAAGTTTTTATCTTCAAGTTCCCATCTGATTGTAAAACTCGATTGAAATCGAATTCCACCCTGAAAGTCAGAGGATTTTTTATGGATCACTGATCCGACCTGTTCCGACATGTTGAGCAGATGTTATAAAGCATTTTACGTTTTATTAATATTATATAGCATGGTCAATCTTCCTGGAGTGATTTTGTTGTTCAAGATAAGAGATGCTAGTGGAGAGAGAAAATACTTAATTACAGCGAGTAATTTAATGGAGCTTCCATTAACCGTAAATAAAAGTAGTAACAACGTGTTTGAAATGTTCTTTTATTCGTTTTATATAGTATTATAGCATTGTTTGCTTAGATTTTTTCCCCTGGGGTTGGGGCTTTTTTGACACTTTTGATTGACCTTTCGTTTCCCACCCTGGGGAATTTGATCGAAAAATTTTAAAATTTGTCAAATCCCCACCCCTTGCCCGCACTCCCCCCCGACGGGGTTTACATTGATAGGTGCATTAAGCGCCGCTCGCGCTTCACAAGTCTACACAAAGACCGTAAACAGTGGTTTCTTTAGTGCGCTGCTCGCGCTTTACAAGGCTACACAAAGACCGTAAACGGTGGTTAATTTCATTTTAATACACATCTTAATGCTCAGTTTTACAATCACACGTTTCTTAAATCATGTTAAGCAAAATATCTTTCACACATTCTATTCGTAGACGACCGGGTTCCGTCACAATAAAGTTTTTAAAAACATTCGAACTTAGATGTTTTAGCGCGTGGTTTTTCTAGATATCGGGGATAGAATGGAAGGAATAATACAAGGAACAAGGACTTTTAACAATTCAGATTTAAAGCTTCAACATATGAATAGTAGGCGAACTGACATATAAGACGTAGGCGAATCGACTCCAGTTGTAGACACTTATGTGCCCTATAATATCTAACCTATAGACACATACATGTTCAACCTCAATCATCCCCAAAATAGCCTGCAAGCTTTACCTTTTCATGACCTGGATGACAGAGAATTTCATATTCTAGATGGATCCTGTCACTTGCAGATAGATAATTTAAAAGATTTAGATTTATATAATTTGCTACCCAACCCTGATAAATCTGATGATGCTGACCCTGATCATATATTAATTAACCCTCAATCTGATTGCTATGATATTTTTAGTTTGAATAAGGTTCTAAGTAAATCAGGAGCGAAATCCTTCTCATTTCTTCATTGTAATATTAGAAGCCTGTCAAAAAATGTTGGCTTGCTTGAAGATATGCTGTATTCTTTAAGTGAACAGCCTGATGTATTAGGAGTTTCTGAAACCAGGCTAAATGCAAATACCACTTTTAATACTGAGTTGATTAACTATAACATCTACCAAGCTGATTCTCCCACCCCAGCGGGAGGGGTTGCTCTTTATGTCAGTAAAGCTTTAACATCATTTGCAAGGTAGCTACTCCCAAAAACCAAAAACCCATCTTGGTTGGCTGTATCTACAAACATCCAGGTGCGAATATTGATGAATTTAATGGGAAACTTGACGAAACAATGAAGCTATTTAACCCAAACAAGTACCAATTGTATATCCTTGGTGGTATGAATATAGACTTTTTTAAATGTGATAGTCATCCACCTATAGAGGCTTACCTTGACATGCTATATTCCAATAATTTATTACCAATTATTACTAAACCAACACGTCTGACCTATCATTCAGCTACATTAATTGATCATATCTATACCAACAGTACATCCAAAATTGTCTCTGGGATTGTAATGGTGGATATCTCTGATTACCTCCCAGTTGTCTGTGTTACAAACATACCAGTTAAGAAACAAAACCCTATTAAGTATTATCGAGATTACAGCAATTTTGATCAAGAATCTTACTTACAGGATATCAATGCAGTCAACTGAAATTGATTGGTATGCTAGTTAAGCGCAACTCAAAGGGACAAACCCCCATCTCGAAAATTAAACGTAATAATAGAGCTTACACTAATAAGGCTGAGATTGCCGATCAATTTAATAAGCATTTTGTCAATGTGGGTCAAAACCTGGCCAAAAGAATTGAAAACTGTGATGGAAGTCCGACCCAATTCATAAGATCGACTCCAGTAACTAGCCTTGTTATGTTCTGTGTTACTGAAACCCAAGTATGTTCACTATTTTTAAGTTTAAATGATCATAAGTCATCCTTAGATATTCCTAATAAATTAATTAAAATAGCTGCCCAGCCATTGTCAATACCTTTAACATATATCTATAACCAGTCTATTGAAACTGGAATTGTTCCTGATATTTTAAAAGTCTCACAAATTTCCCCAGTGTATAAGGGTGGTGATGCTACAGACTCTAACAACTATCGGCCTATAGCAGCTCTCTCACCTTTTAGTAAAGTGCCCGAGCGTCTAGATCTATAATCAGTTATATTCGTTCATAGATAAACATCAAATCTTGTACAAATATCAGTTTGGATTTAGGAAAGGATATTCCACTGAACAAGCTATTCTTGAATTACTGACAATCTGAAGCTAGCTACTGACAAAGGTCAAATAACATGTGGTTTGCTTCTCGACCTATCAAAGGCATTTGACACAGTAAATCATAAAATACTGCTCTCTAAACTATATCTGTATGGAATTCGGGGTGCGCCACATAATTGGTTTGAAAGTTATTGCACAATCGAAGACAATATGTTAAAATTGACTCTACTAAATCTGGCTATGAAAATATTACCTGCGGTATACCCCAAGGCTCGACTCTAGGTCCTCTTTTATTTTTGCTCTATGCGAACGACTTACCGAACTGTGTCGACAAACTTTCGGTGCGGAGCTTTGCTGATGACACCAATTTATTTTACTCTAGCGACAACTTAAAACAGCTTGAATCCGTAATGAGTCAAGAGCTTAAACAAATTTATAACTACTGTGCTCTAAATAAGTTATCTATTAACACTGCAAAGACCAATTACATGTTAGTCTCATCATCTGGGTGCCACCCAAAGATAAATATCACTGGTATTGAACGGAAAGATTACATAAAGTACTTGCGAGTTTATATAGATAAACATCTCAACTGGCAACCATAGATACAACATGTAAATAATAAATTAGCTAAAAATTTAGGAATCCTTTCAAAACTAAGATATTACATAGATCTGAATATACTGAAACAAATTTATTATGCTTTAATATATCCCTATTTGAGTTACGGTATTCTTGCTTGGGGCCGTGCCAGCAAAACCAGATAAGATTGTCTTCGTATTAAGCATAACAAATGTCTCCGCACCATCTTCTTTGTACATCCTAGAGAGAGTGCTGCTCCCTATTTCAAACTCCTAACAATCCTCAAATTAGATAATATATATAAATTAAAAATATGTTGCTTTATACATAGAATGAGAAATGAGACTGATAGCATTCCAGATATTTTCCTTGATGTCCTGACTCCACCATCGCGTATACACAATCATAATACAAGATTTGTCAGTAATCTGAACTATTTTAGGCCAAGAGTATCCACCAACTTAGATAAGACGTCCTTTAAATTATCCGCTCCTAAAATCTGGGAGACTGTACCGCCTGGTCTCAAGTGTCTGCCATATCATAAGTTTAAGAAAGAATGGAAGTCCTGTCTTCTAACCAACCAAATCTGACCTTGCTTATATCTTCTATCACTGATATTATTTGAAATTTCATTCCTCTCTTTACTGCTGCCAATTATTTAGAAGATTTCAAAAAATTTTGTTTCAAAGATCAAAAAAATGAAACACACCTTTCTATCTTCAAATGTTTTGCGCCTTGTCAGGTAGATCTTTGAGCTGAAACACTCCCGTTTTCAGCCGTTTTACCCCTAGAGAACACGCAAACTTCATCAGTTGCTATTTTGTTCACACTTATGTGCTTCCTAATCATTCAAAGGCGCAGCTCCTAAGGTACTGTGGGACAAGGTCATTTCTAGGCGTAGCAAAGAGCTGAAAAGCGACCCTGATTCGTGTCCCTTGGTTTGGGCGCCATGTTGAAAATTTGGGTGACGTCATCATATATCCAGTTCTGGTTGTGGCCCGGACTGGTCAACGCAAATTAACATCTATTGTCGCCTGCGTTGCTGGAACAACGCGGCTCCGTAAACGCGAGCTGCAGTGATGTTATTACAGTCCCTCTATTTTTCTCGCCCCCTCCCCCTAGAGCCATAATCCCGGACGCCCGCCCCCTCGGTACGTAAGACGCGCTATATCTCGACAAGAGAGGATAAAGGGGCTCTCTTGATCTCGACGATCTCACGAAAAAATAGGGGACTGTGAACAGTCTTACGAAATCTATTGCTTCTGATGACGTTCACCTGAACAGACCTTTCCACGGTTTTTTTCAACTTATGACATAGAAAAGTTAGGGTAAATCCGTCGACACCACTAGAAAAAGTGCCCTAAAATTAGTAAAACTGCTAAAATTGAAAGTGATTATACGTCTTAAGCGAGCGAAGATAGAGCTCCGCAAAGTTACGAAAATTTACAGACGTTTGTTTGTTGGAGGGCAAGTGCTTGCCCCCCACCATACCAGGCCTGCCACCATACAAATAGCCTGTGTGGCAGGCGTTAAAAGGGGAAGGGGAAGGGGGAATTTGGGCGCGCGTGGTCTCGCGCCCTAATTCCCTTCCCCTTCCCTTTCAAACGCCTGCCACGCAGGCCGCCATAAAAACGTCTGCGATATTTCGTGAATTTAAGGCCGCTGTATCTTCGCTCGCTTAAGACGAATCACTATCAAATTTGGCAATTTTACTAATTTTAGGGCGCTCTTTCTAGTGGTATCATTGGATCTTCCCGAACTTGTCTATGTCAAAAGTTGAAAAAACCGGTGGAAAGGTCTATCAGAAGGGGGCAATATAAGCTCTATCGTAGTCTCAGAGGAGGAGAACTTAAGACTATGCGACCTTTTGTTAGTGGTGACACTCAGTGCGTTTCTATATTGTTCTACACGTACGTTTGCATCTCTGGCCATCAGTTCGTTTGCTATATTAGGTTTGCTAAGCCTTTATTGCATCTGCGTTGGTTTATTTGCTTAGTTTATGTCTCTTTATTTTTGGGGACGACATGACCGTGACTAAATATTATAAGACTGCGAACTCATTAGCTTCAAGAATCAATGGTGTCGGTCTTCATTTATGCTTTCTATAGTAGTCGCTGCGTATTCATTTGCGCACGACATTGACTGTACACCCTTTTATTTAACAAACGATTACCATATTTTTTTGGACGTGTAACTAATAGTTTTCGCCCCAACTTTTCCTGAAGAGATGTTAATGAGTGATTTTTATAATTGGATTCAAAACGTGACGCTTGTGGCCATTAACCCCAATGAAAAAAACAGTTTATATTCTTTCTTGTGTCATCTCTTTCGCAAACCAGTACGCCGCCATGCAGAGCTATCGATCGATTCTTAGACTCAGATTGAAAAGGCTCGCAATAAAAATTGAATTCGCCTGACAGCTGTTTTAAGAAAGGGATCGTCTATAGAGGAGGACATATTCCACATATTTTATACGAGGTCGAGTCATATACCATAAATCATGTCCGGTTACTTTGGTCTGAAGTAGTTGTCTTTCAAGACGTCAGAAAGAGCCATCACAGCCGTCTTCTCGCCCTAACCCCTCCAACGGGCCGCCCGGCACCTCTTAGGGGACGGGGTGGGGTGAGGAAACGGCTAGCGCTTTAGACTATTTAAAACCAAATCAACATAACAAGGTGGAAGTAAAAGGTGATGTCAGACTTATTATGTGTTAAAAGTTTTAAAATGAAGAATTACTTGAAAAGGGGTTTCGTCTCCTCCTGTTGGTAACTAAATTTTGAAAATGGAATATGCAGAACCTTCAGTATTCCAGACATTTTATACTTTATTCTCCTCCTGAGTTACTATCACAATTCATAAGTGCATCGCACTTGATAAAAAGGCTGTCGCATTTTGTAATAACTGTCCATCGCGCTTTGTCTGAATCAGCTACTGTTGTCGCAATTTGCAATAATTTCATCGCACTCGGGCATTATTCAGAAAACTAATAATTCTTGTTAAAGTCGACTTTGATGTAAAACGTGTACATGTGAAAAGGAAAAAAGTAGTTTTTATTTGGTTGAAAAACACTCGACTTTTCTACGAATATTACTAAGCGAACGAAGAGCACCTAAATCAGAGGATAGTCATGGCACGTGCCCTTTGTGGGGCTAATCATAGCCTGAGTAGCAAGGCGCTTGGAAGTAGTGGACACAAGAAAAAACGGGCGCGCGAGAAGGAGACACGCGCGCCCCCTCTCTCTTTCGCCCACTACTTCCAAGCGCCTGATACGCATGCGCAGGTTAGGCTAATCAGGGATCTCAGGGCAAGTTCAGTGTAAATTCACTAAAACTTGAGTTGGCTTCACCCGCACTTGAAGCTTAAAGGTAGTTTCAAATAATCACTTGATTCCAGTGTTTTACCCTAGTTTTTGGACTATGTAAAGAATTCATAGGCAATGCAAGTTCAGTGTAAATTACTAAAACATGTGTTGGCTTCACCACTTGAAGCTTAAATAATCACTTAATTTTAGTGTGCTTACGTAGTTTTTGCCTCATACACGCCCAACAGGAAACTCCAATATTAGATAAACCTCAACTTTAATTAAGTAGTTTAGTTGTACCCGAGATCTGAATTGGACATGTTTCCTGTGATTTACTGCACCGGCATAGTTTAAAATCTGGAGTGGACCGTGGACTCTGGACTCTGGATCAAAAAAAAATAAGCTGAAAAAAATGACCAAAAAAAATTATAGCCAAAAAAAGAGATAAAGAAAGAAAAGCTAGTGCGTAAGGGGTTATAAAGCTATGCTTTTACTCCCTTATAAAATGTCCCCTTATATGCGCCCCCTTGTACCTGAAAAACACCAAAAGACACTTTCGATAGCAAGTCTCCCCGGATATAAGCCCCTGCCTCTTGTCTAGCTTGTATTGAAATGAACACGATTTTTTAGAAGGCTTTTTTGAGGCTTAAAGAAGCGAGTTAAGTTAAACAGAAGCCCATAACCCAAATAGTATTTTGATTAGCCCTTCTAAGCACAAGCTGTCAGTCACACATGTCACAAATACGATTGCTAGCCTTTAAAATCATGAAGCATTTGCAACGGAAAAGAGCTTTTTGAAGTTTTCTATTAATTTTGTCGTTCATTTTAATAGGGAAACAACTTAGCTAGTTTTCGGCAAAGAAATTGCCGTATGGTGTCCTCAAACTGCGATGCGTAGTTTCTCCGGCGGGAATTTAGCGAGGTAATTTAGAAAATGTTCATCTATGCTTTCATCAGAATCTTGGAACCGCTGTACATCTTTAGTTCACTGTTAGTTGGCTTTCATATCCTAGGTGTCAATTGGCCAAGTGTGGTGTAGATCATACTTGGCCGCGAAGTTCGGCTTCTTTGAGCTACAAAACAGACAAAATAATGTTACCATGGTCACTAAGTATAGTTAAAGTGACACTCAAAGTAGATTTCAAGTGCCCTTAGATTAAGCTTACAAGCTTTTGTGTGAAGCTAACAGTGTTCAAAGCGAAGATTTGAAAGCACTGGCTAGATATAAAATGAAAGGCAAAAAAGATCTCCCCTAACAATTTTCATTTTACGTTTTCAGTCCTGTTTTATGTGAATATCATTAACTCAGGAACCTGAAAACCCAGACGTATACCTCCGCCGCTGGGTTCGCAGGCTATTAGCTTGGCTCGACAAAGTGTAGCGACAAAACAGATGTCATATAACGCTGTTTTAATATTATAAATTATTTAACACCTTTTTGAAATCAGACAAATCAAACTGCTAGCAAAAAAAAGCAATCATAGTAAAGAAGCAGTTTTAAGGAACACAAGTGGTAAGTTTCTAATCGTTTTTTTTCAACTTAGAATGATAAAAATCATAGTCACCTTATTTTGTAATTACAGTTGACCACGACGTGAATAACGAATAGTCACTCCTCTCGTCCAAATCAAATTATCCATGCGCGTGAATCTCTGAGACTTATGTTAAACTAAAGCCACCCTTTAGTCAAAGAAGTGAATCATTTGGTTTTGTTTCTAGGTATTTAAAAAAAAATTCTTTAATTTTCCTTTTGCCGTGCTTTCCCCTTCTCCTCTTCCTAACTTGGGTTTTGTCTAAATTCATCTTAGTCCGTCTGTCCGGAACGTAGACCATTTCGAACGTTATTCTGCAGTATGTTTCTTTCAATTTTAATAATTAACAAGCAATACATGCTCTATTGAACCATACATACATGCTTTATTGAAACATACATAATGCTTTATTGAAACATGCAGGGGTTTTCAGGGTCAATTGAGCAATCGTAGTCTAGACGTAGTTTACTTTAGATAAACATTTCAGTTTTTGATGCTTCTGACTTTGTAAGATTTGCAAGTAAAGTATAAAACCCCTGGCTTTGCTTTCAAATGGACTATTATTTCTGTTGTCAATCAAACTAGTCAATAGACCTTTTTAAATAGTTGGTCACGTAATCAACTTTCTGTTAACATGGAAACAATACTTTTCGAACAAAATGATTTAAGCAGGAACTGAAGGACCACATAAAAATTAGGTAACCCGTAAATTTTCAGCGGTATATATCTCAAAAGTAGCGATTGCAACGGCCGCCAAATAGAAGGTACCGTAAAATTCCGAACTAGAAAGCCCCGGGGCTTATATTTTTCAAAGGCCCTTTTTGAGGGGCTTATTTTTGGAGGGGCTTATATTCGAAGGGGCTTATCTACGGAGGGAAATTTGCGTCTCAAAATCGATTGGGCTAGCCCCCAGGGGGCTTATATTTGGAGGGGCGATTTAACGGAGAGTTTTTTACGTTACCGGTTTGGGGGGCTTATACATGGAGGGGCTTATTTTCGGAATTTTACGGTATGCGACATGTAGTGAAAAACAACTCTTGCCACCCCAGTCGCGGTTCAGGGGCTTCCCATTCAAATCTTGATTTTGAAATGTTCAAACTGTCGTTGAATCTTTCTCTTACGCATTACAGCGTTTCCAACGAACCTGCGCGGAAACCTCTCCTACGCAAGCCAATACAAATCCCTCTCATTTACGGCAACCATTGCAATTGCTACTTTTGAGATATTTTTTTAAAAAAGAATTGTTTTTGTGTGCACAGATAGTCGATCACACGACCAACTTTTTCATAAGGCCTTTTTTTTTGCTTGAATTACCTTCTTCGATGCATGCCCGTATTTAAGAATCGGCTTGAGATATACTTGTATAAAATTTGCTTTTAATTTATTTACGTACTAGTATTATCTTCACTTACTTGCTAAACGTATTCAGAATTAGGATTATAAATTATCACTCCATCCCTACAATTGTCAGTTGAAAAGATAAAAAAATAAACTAGAGTCTTCCTTAGGAAACTTTAAAGTAAGTACAGGTTGAATAACTTCGGATGTTTAACTTTCAATATCCTGGCTTCTTTTGGCATAACTACTCCAAAAATATACTTCTACCCTAATTTCCCTCAAATTTAATAGTCGCCTCTAGTTCTCCCTAGGGCATCTGCAGATAGTTTCAAATGTGTTTTTTTACTAAGCTTTTCTTTACTACTGGGCTATCAAACAAACAGCAATTTCATTTTTTGTGAGAAGTATAATAATCATACTTATCACTAAAAGTAAGAAATGTAAATATGGTAAGAAAAATAAATGTTTTGTATATGGAAGAAGCAGATAATCTTTGGACGAAAGATGCACGGAACTGTCCTTTCTCACCAGAATTGTCTGCGAAATATAAATGTTGAAAAATGTATTCAGATAAGCCTTATTCTTCTATCTCGTAAATCTATTAAAGCAGTACAGTTCGTTGATAATAAAAATTGGAAATCAAATATGGATTGCTGTAGCGCGGAGTGAAACCGTGATCTCCCCAAACAAGAAATAAAATAATAATTATACTAATAAAAAGGAAAAAATGAATTCGCAACGAACTGACATGAATGTTGAATGTAAGTAAAAATTTGTATAAAAATGTTTTCAGAGTAATAGGCTCCTCACGTTTTACATGTTGTTTAACATCTTGAAAAGTATTTCTGGTATTGCAATTTCAACTCGGAGGGTTTTTTAATTTTTTTTTTAAAGTTATCTCATCTTTTAGGGATGGCTGTCTACCGAACTATTAATTAGCAGACAGTGATCGTTAAATTTCAGTTTGAGTACATTAATCTTAAGTCATTAAAATCTTTGATGATTCGTGTAAACAAAGAAGCTTTGATCGCCCTTTCTGACTAATTGTGTCGGCTGAAATATCAACTTGCTTGACATTTCTATTAGTCCGCTTAAAATGCTTGAACTGTTAGCGTCTTTTTCTTGAAGTTTTAGTAAATGCTTTGTAAGGGGATTTGGCGTTTCATCAATATATACTTTTTAAAAAAAACCTAATTCGTGCCCCTGTTTCCGTTCAGTTTTGCGTTTTCTACTTAGACCTCATCCACACGTATCCTTTTATTTTTGAACTGCGGAAATTTTAATTTTTCTTGTCTGTTTTCAAAAAAAGTAGGCATCCACTCGACAAATTAATTGAAACTGAATAATTTTGCTACCATGGCAACGTGACGTAACGACTTATATATAGCTTATAGCGTCCCCTATTGTCCCCTATAGAGCGTGCTGTGTACGATGTTGACATCATCGTGTTCAGAAGCCGCGTTTTTGTCCGTCCACACGAAAACGACAATCCGGCGGCGTTTTTTTTAAAAAAACCCTCTCTGAGAACAGTTCTCAAAAACCCTCGTTTTTGGTGTCCGAAAATGCCTTTAACGTGTGGACAGAAGGCTAAAACGGGGGAAAAAAATTCTTCCTTTTCAAAAATATTCGGATACGTGCGGACGCGGGGTCTTATCCTTATTTTACAATTAAACTGTCAAGTTTGGAAGCACTTAACAGATTAGTTATTATTTACAACTTGAGTTTTAACTATCAGTGTTGGAATAACCATCTTTCTTGTGGTACTACTAGCAACTGAGCTCGTTTATCATTAACACATTCGCAGGAATTAAAGGCCATAGCAGCAAAAGTGTAGTTTTAAATATTAAGTAAATTGTATTGCTTCGGAAAGTTTCTATTTTTCACTCTACTTTTGAATATCTATTCAGTCAGCTGCTCCACTTAGGTTTCCATATGTGGCCTTGATTTATCATGGAATTATTTCATTGGTTGCCTTTATAATACTGTTAATTAAGTGACGTTCCTTATACAGCCTTGGTGAACACAAATTGAAGTATGTCTTGTGAATAATAACCGATAGCAGAAATAATCCAAAATTGTACGTACCACGATAATATGCGATAACACTGGTAAAAATGTCGCTCCCATCCTTTTCGCTTCACACTTCAAATTCTGAAATTCACCTTCGCTACAAAATATATAGAAATATAGCAAAAATATTCGTATCCAAAGAGAATAATGGGTCCACTGGACTTTTATAATCTCTTTCTCGCTTTCTATCACATAACATATCTCTAAGTGCGAAATGGTTTACTGTGTTAAGCTAATCTGATTTAAATTTGCATATGACAGGTGTCTTTGTACAACAATATATGTACGACGGTTGGTTTTCGCTTTTTGCCACTTTTGGAACATCTTCAGGGGAGATTATTTGTTTGTCGTCCAGTCATGGAATACCAAAATGACACCAATTCGACGTCGGAGAAGATCTGCCCGCAGGCCTCGACTTTGGTGAAATGCATCAAAATAGTCGCTTACTCGTCGATCATGTTAACTTCGCTGCTTGGGAACTTAGCTGTAATTGCAATCGTGTCAAAAAACAAAAGGATGCGGACGACAACGAATTACCTGATCGCTAACATGGCCGCTTCTGATCTATTAATCTCTGCCTTCGCAGTACCACGAGAACTCGCGGAAATTTTTGCTGGTTCAAAGATATGGCTTCTCGATGGCTTAGCAGGTTCAATATCATGTAAGCTGGTCTACTTTCTCCAAGACATTTCAACGGCAGTATCTATACAAAGCCTGGTAGCCATAGCAGTTGACAGATATCAGGGAGTCGTCTTTCCGTTCCGTCCTCCAGTTATTACATCCAAGGTTTGTAAGGTAATAATTGTTGTTATTTGGATGGTGGCGATGGGTCTACACGGAACTTATTTCTATACCGCGCGGTTGGTAAAGACAGGCCAAAAGTGGTCTTGCACTTTTTGCTGGGCACCGAAGTTTGAAGAGCATACACAAGAACGATACTTTCTGTTCCTTTCCATCTTTTTAATTTTCTTTCCCCTAATTGTGATTCTAACTTTATATGCACTGATAGTTATAGAACTAAAGAAAAAAGATCCTACCGAAAATGGAACATCAAGAATAAGGCGGCAGAGGCAGAAAGAAAACAGAGCCATTGTCAACAAGATATTGATCATTGTCTTTCTGTTCATGTTGTGCATTTTTCCACTAACTATTTTAGGACTTGTTCATTTTTTTTTGTGGGATGGGCGAGATACATGTGCAACGAGAAAACTATTTACAGCCATGAAATTCATGTTTTATTCGAATGCTTCTTTAAACCCGTGGGTTTATATAATATTAAATGAAAGGTATCGGAAAGGATTAAAAGTTTTAGTTAACTGTCTTTTACCCAAACAGCGTTACAGAAATGAAATAGAGATGAATGGAATGTCTTGTAACCGATAAGTTACTTAAGGTAAATAAGTTTAAGAGACAATTATTGAATAAAGTAAATAACGCCATTAAATAAAGTAATATATTCAAGTCTTTGAAATCTCTGCACCTCATCGGAGAGACCTGGATAAACAGCAGAATATGGCCCCCTAAGTGCTGGAGCGTGTTTATGCTGTCAGTAAGAACAAATAATGACATAGAAGGCTGGCATCACAGCCTGAACCGAAGAGCTGCTGGCCGCTGAGGACTTTCCTTCTATTTGCTTGTGTCCCTGCTACACAACGAGGCCCGCCTGGTGTCACTGCAGATTCGGCTTGTGTCTGAGCGCAAGCTGAAGCGGATCCAGAGAGCCGCCTACCGCCAGTTACAAAGCCGGCTCTTCGAGCTGTGGGAGGCATTTAACAAGAGAGAGAATGCCTTAAGCAATTACTGAAAGGTTGCGCAAACATCAATAGGCCAGTGATCGTCTAAAGTACTTGAAGGACAAGCATGCGAAAACATCCGTTTCTCCTCGCTCTAAGCCGCTAGGGACGTTTCGCGCGGAGGAACGTCTACGACTCAGCGGCAGAAATTCCATACTGATGACGTAAAATAATGTTTATATAATAAATCCGGTAGTCATGGGGTTCCAAATACAAATTTGACCAATTTTACGTGTCTTTCTGGTCGATTTTGGTAAAGTGTTGTGTTCATCTGCCAACGAGCTCCAGCAAAACTCAAATGCATCTTCAAGAGAAGACTATATTCCACAAATATTGGCTGTTTTGTTTGAGATTCTTCGCGTTTACATCCCGGGGTTACATTTGACCTTTGTGGCCTTTTGTCTTTTGCCTTTCATTCGTAAACAAAAGCTAAAACAATGTAACTACTCCGTCGACCAATCAGCGCTTCTGACCGGATTCCGGACAGATTTTACGTCATCAGTATGGAATTTCTGTCGCTGAGTTGCAGACGTTCCTCCGCGCAAAACGTCCGCAGCGGCGTAGAGCGAGGAGAAACGGATGTTTTCGCAGGCTATTGAAGGACTCATGAACTTGATTTATTTCATCATTAGCTACAGTTGTATTGTAGATAATGTTAAGGTATTTTTAATAATCAGTATATCATTAGAAATCTCAAACATACAGTACATTAGAAATCGCAAATCCAGTAAGTAGGTTAAGCAAAATTGACTAGTTTAAAACTTAAAGAAATAATCAGTATATAGTATATTATATATATTATATATTATTCCTTGATTTTGTTTAATCAAGGGGCGGGTGTCACTCGGGCAACTCACATGTCCCCGCTTGTAATAAGTCATTATTTCTTGATTATGTTTTTTCATGGGGCGGGTGTCACTCGAACAACTCACATGTCCCCGCTTGTAATAAGTATCAGTTAGGATTTCCTTTAAAATATATGACTGCGCTTTTCACCAACATGCGTAAGTCACTCTTTCAAGTCACTTTTTTTTTATTTTGTGTTCGGCGGGGCTTGTGTCACTAACCTTGTTGTATTCTTCTTATGCTATCGCTCTTCAAATAGTCTTCGATTAGTCGACGTTCAGACATGTAGCAAATTCGGACGTAAACAAACATATTTGTTTCGTCCGAATTTAATAATTTGTCATAATTTATGCGTCGTACTCTTTTTGGTACGGTACTCTATTCGGCACTTTACACGTCCCACTATCTCCACAGGACGTCCTGTTTTGTGGTTAGTTCTGCGGTTTCGATCCTTTGTTTTAGTGAAAGCCTTAACTTAAACTATGAAAACACACTGTTTACAACATAAAGACTTTGTTATTGCATGGGTACGAATCATCTAAGCTTTGGGTACGAATCATCTTAGCGATGGGTACCAATCATCTCAACTTTGGGTACGAATCGCCTGGGTACGAAACGTCCGTAGGTACGAAACGTCCGGTAAGAAAACAAGGCTTAGTAGACGAAATTGCGAGATATGATGCGTGGAAGCCGCGAGAAACACCGCCTGCCAGAGAACCGCCCACTTTTGTCACCTTAGCTGATCCCAATTAAATCAGCCAATCAAAGAGAAACCTCCAATTTGAAACTTCCGATTATTTTCGCCCGAGACAGTTTAGAAATAAGCGTTGACAGGCTAAACACGACTCCTAAGCTCGTGATAATGTGAAACGTGACCTTGTGAGTATGCTTGAACAGAGGTTTTTTTTATTTTCTCGGCTCTCGCGCCAAGGTTACTAGCACTACACATACTTGTATCATACTAAACTTTGACTGAGTGAATCTTTTTTGCCACACTAGGCTTAACATTAAAAGGTCATGAAGCTGGTTTGTTACATGCATACTGGGTAACCATTTCCTGTGGTTTATTCTTCTGTAGGTGTCCCTGATAGGATTTGATTTCAGATGAAGTTGTAAAGTGTTTTAATTTTCTTTGACCTTTGTTTCTTACGGCTAAAAAAAGTCAATTCCAGCGCTGTGAAGTTTAAAGACGCCATTTCGGCAATTTGGTCATCAATTATGCTCTTTTTAAAGGGGAAACCACAATCACTTACGTCTTTTCCTGTTTGCCATCTGCTCCCTTAATTGGGAAATATATGCGAAGGATCATCTAACATGATTGACATATGTGTGGCCCTCGACCAATCCGTTTCCCCGCACACTGGTGTGCGGACTATTCAAAATACCGGGGTTTTCTGGCAGGCGGTATTTTAACCGCCTCGCTATTCCCTTTTTTTGGAACACGGCTACGCCGCCAAAACTTTAATCTGGCACCCACGCAATACCGCCAGCTACGCAGGCTACGAGGAATGGCCAGGAATCGGTAGGTAATGATGACGTTTCTATTGTTTGCGCCCGCAAGCACGAAATGGTTAGGATGACGTAAAGACAGAACGTCCCCAAGAGACCTCTTAGGTAGATTTTGTGACATTTATTGTGGAGTCATACTTCGACACTCTTTTGCGTTTCGAGTGATCAGTGACATTCTGTGGAGCAGTTGTTTCAGTGAAAGTTATGGCCCAAAATTTTAACGACACTTGTTAAGCGCAGAAGAAGTTCTAAGGTGCGTATAACTGTGTATATATAAACACTTGGAGAGTTTGCCAGACACGAGTATACAAATCTTTCATTGGAAACCTTGCCAGACACTCTTTCTCTCTCTTTGACCGGAATAAGACTCAGCCCCAAACAAGCAAGACTAGTGAACAACGGCTAGCTTCTCACTAGCAGAACGATGAACGATTACAGAAATTCGCCGACAATCAAATTCTGTGCTGACTTTTTCCCTGCTCACAGATGTCCTTCCGTTATAAAGTTTCAAATAAGACTAGAATACGCGAGTGTGAATTGATCAAACGTCCTTTTAATTTCTAAGACTTCCTTTCCCACAAATAAAATGAACTGAATGTAAAAAGTGAAAGAGAAATAGCGAAAAATTGAACTGCTAATTGAATCTTTTCTTCTGGTTTAGAATAAACTATTCTCGAAACTGAGAATGTTTTGATCAAAGCTGTGTAAATCGACCTGAAACTGTGCATGGAACCTTGCGTTTCTTATATTTATCTCACCTATTGTATGGAATATGTGTGAAAATCTTCCTTATGAATCGGCATATTTCAAAGAGCTACACAACGAGCAAGAATGCTATTGACCGGCAATTTATAGAGCGGGGGCAGCTGTAGTGTCAACTATTACTAGTTTATCCTTTTATGAGCCAGATATTTTGCATAAACAATGCAACCGTATATAACAAACATAAATAACCATATATAGCTAGATTAGCTGATTTATTATTCATCGTTGTCATTTATCGTGTGCATTTCCACTGAACTTGATCGCCATATTTCTAGGAATCAAGCACCATACAGAATTACATTTACTTTGAGCCAACGAAGGATTTACACACACGAGGAACCGCATGCAGTAAAATTTCTGTCCCGTAATTTAATCAGTTAAATCATCAAAGTTGACAGGTCTTTCTGATGATCAAAGCGACCGTTCGGTTTACCATTTACACCTTCAGTGCGAAGACTGTCACGGGAACATTAACACCTTCAGGATAATTGCTTACCATAACAGTGGTAGGTCGCGCGCGTCTGGTCGGTTTCGAAGAACGTGATCGTGACTGTTGTTTTCATTCAGTGACTGTGCGCGTTGATATGCCAACCTTTAAAACAGACTGCAACATTAAATTTTTGCTATAAAAGCAAAGAAGCTGCTGAGTAGAAACTAAACCGTCCCAGACTTATTCCGTTTCATTCGTGTTCTTTCATTTTGATGGGGTCTGTATGATGAATTTACTTCTGCCTTCTAATCAGGCACGTAAACAACATAGAGAGAAAACATTTCATTTTGCTTTTGTGGAGTAAATTCATCTTAAAAAAGTTAAACTAGTGGACCACTTTCTCCGCGTACTTGTAAAAATAGGCATTTAATATGTCGCGCTAAAGTGCGAAAATCTTCTTGTCGTGGATTAGATTTCAGTATACATATTGTTAATCTTCATTTCGCGCTAGAATAAATTAGTTTGCGCGCAAAGGGCTTCTAAAAAAAAATCACAAGGTTTGTCCCACTTCGAGTCCACCTTCTGGAGATACGCCGGCATGATAGCTGGAATACATTGCCGAGGCGAAGATCTGGCATTTTTTCCTCCTCGTCTTTTTTTCCCCGCGACGTTTGTTTATATTTGTAGTGAGAATGCCGTGCATATCGGTGGATTTTACTTCAGTGAAGCGGCTTCAGTTCCTGCGGCTTGCTACTCATCATAAAGAAGAGTGCCGGAATCGCTTTGTTCGGCTTTAACAGATTTGTTGTCGAATGCAAGGTAAAAGAACGGACTACTGTAAGGTAAGAATTGAAGTTTAAATTTGTTTCTCGGCGAAAAATAGTGCATACAACTCGTGAAACCCGTGAGTATTACCTCTGTTTAATATACCGGATGTCATGCGATAACCCCTCGCTTTTACGATGGATAAAACGGATACAAACTGAACAATAATTTCTTTCCCAACGTTTAGTATAATTTACTTAATATGGAGATCATCTGAGGACGATTTTTCGTTATATATGCTTCATTTCTTGGCTTATTCCGGCTACGTGCGAAAAATTAAATGACAATGTTTGTGTTCTATAATTATACTGATAATTTCTTGCACCTTGAAACTCATGAAAGCCAAACTTGTTAAACCCTAGCAAAAACCTCTTTTAATGGAGGAACTCAACCTGATAGTTGCACTAAAATCTAATAATTGTTACTGCATTTGCATGCTCTCTGTAACCTCGTGGGTAGAACATACCTGATGGTTACATTAATAATAATCACTGCATTTGCTCTCTGTAACCTCGTGGGTAGAACATACCTGAAGGTTACGTTAATAATAATCATTGCATTTTCTCTTTGTAACCTCGTGGGTAGAACATACCTGATGGTTACATTAATAATTATCACTGCGTTTGCTCTCTGTAAGCTCGTGGGTAGAACATACCTGAAGGTTACGTTAATAATAATCATCACATTTTCTCTTTGTAACCTCGTGGGTAGAACATACCTGATGGTTACATTAATATCACTGCATTTGCTCTCTGTGACCTCGTGGGTAGAACATACCTGAAGGTTACGTTAATAATAATCATTGCACTTTCTCTTTGTAACCTCGTGGGTAGAACATACCTGAAGGTTACGTTAATAATAATCATTGCATTTGCTCTCCGCAACCTCGTGGGTAGAATATACCTGACGGTTACTTTTGATAATCACTGTAACCTCGTGGGTAGAACATACCTGAAGGTTACGTTAATAATAATCATTGCATTTTCTCTTTGTAACCTCGTGGGTAGGACATACCTGATGGTTACATTAATAATAATCACTGCATTTGCTGTCCGTAAACTCGTGGGTAGAGTATACCTGATGGTTGCATTAATAATAATCATTGCATTTTCTCTTTGTAACCTCGTGGGGAAAAAAATTAATGCCTCTCTCCTGGAAATTTTGCCCTCTCCTTTGAGCATAGTAATCTTTGGGCAGCGAATTCACGAAAACAGGTAAAACGCTTTTTTTAACAACAGCATTTATATTATTTGGCTTTTTGAGGGAGGTTTTAAAAACATTAATGGAATAGAATATAAAAAAAGCTGACAAAGCGGAAAAAGTTATCTTTACAAAATGCGCTTTGACAATGTCAAGAGTGAAATAAGCTGAAGTTTTGTAGTTAGCCCGAAGAAAACCTGTTCCTGCATGAAAAGCAGTTCTGATTCCTTCTCTTAACTAGAAGAGATGCATATCCTTGTGAACCAGTTTTTTAACCAGAAGCGATTCCCACTCACTTCTGATACTTTATTGACACGAGTTCCTATTTCAATATATGTCTAATTCAAGCTTAGCCGCGTGATAGCTCTTCATTAGCGAAAAGGTCCAAGTGATATTTTGATTGACGTGTTGTTTTGGATCCTTACGTTTTTTAACACCTTTTCTCTAGCTTAACTGGCGAAGATATTCTAGGAATTTGCCCTTCAATTCCAAATTCTTTGATGTGCCGCCAGATGCCGTGCAAAAATATCACCGCTTGCGGCTCCTCGTGTTCGAGCAAAACTGACAAGAAAGCGAGGTTGCCAGTGTGATAACACAGCGAGCCACACGTTCAAGCGGTTACTGACCAGACATTTTAATCTCTATCAAGTGCCCCGAAGGTACAAACGAAACTGAATATATAATGAGTCTAGCAGCACGTGCAAATGAAATTCAACACAGGGCGTGAAAATTACAATATTATAATCGGCTCCTGCACCCTCCCAATTATAGAGAAATAAGAAAACAACTTAACGAAAAAAAAAAAAACGTGAAACCAAAACAAAGGACTAAGGACATATTAATGAAATTCTTTTCTTTGGAAAGAGTTCTTAGGCTTAAGTGAGCACATAGTCCTGTAGACGCTTGGGCGGCTGACCGACGCGCGTGGACCTTCTCGGTGCCTGTAAAGGATTGGGCGACTTAGGTGCGTTCGGCACCGAAGACAACGGATCGCGCGGCTGGTCGAATGTTTCCACGCTTGTATCTGGAGGTGCCTGTTAGCGTGTATATTCGCGTGTCTCTGTGTTTCTATTGTGCTTGGAATTAAAAACGAGCACAATACGATCACGGATTAAACTATCCCGCAAACAATCGCAAAAATTACATGTTTTGGCCAGATTCCTCAACTCAGCAACAAAACTATCAACCGACTCCGTTGGAAGCTTGTCTCTCATATTAAAACAGTATCGTTCGCAAATTTCGTTGAGTTCGCCGATGCAATGCTTCTCCATTTTTTCCCATTACCACGCGCCAATCAGTCGAGTTCTCCCCCTCGGCGTAGTTGAATGTTTTGATGACTTTCAACGCATCATCTCCGATCGTATGTTTGAACATCGCCAACTAAAACTCCGGGGTTTCCCGATCCAAACGAGAAATGACAAAATAATTGTTACATTTCTCCTTCCAAAGCTTCCAGTTTTCGGCAATTTCTCCACTATATTTCAAGTCAAGGTACTTCGGCGGAGTAATCCGATAAAAGTCGACGATGGCGGCGCTACCGCACCAGACTGTCCATTGGAGGTATCACCACCGGGCATGCTGTATAACGTAGACGGTTAAAAAAAAAAACAAACAAAAAAAAAACGAAGCAGAAGCGGCCACCGCTGCCACCATGTGATAACACAGCGAGCCACACGTTCAAGCGGTTACTGAACAAACACTTTAATCTCTATCAAGTGCCCCCGAAGGTACAAACGAAACTGAATATATAATGAGTCTAGCAGCACGTGCAAATGAAATTCAACACAGGGCGTGAAAATTACAATATTATAACAGCCAGCAACTACAAACATTTTGGGAGCACGAGCAAGCGAGCACTCGTTTAAATTTTTCGAGCAAATCCAGCAAAGGTAAAATTTTGCGAGCGGTTAAAAATCTTAATGGACCATTCATCACCCCTGTTATTTGAATCAAGTCCAAACGTGAAAACGCATGTTTATTTATCTTACTCAGTCCCAAGTATGTGACTATGATAACCGATTCAACAAGCCGCAACATCGAAATAAAAAGTTAAATCAAGCTGTGTAGTGTGAACAAGCTAATTTTGTGGTAAGTACTATGTATGCTAATGAAACCTCCCTCCTCTGTTAGTATGAGCGCCGCTCAAGTCACAAGTGTACACAAAGAACGCTTTAACTTTATTTATTCAGTTTATTATTTGTCATCTTGCTAAGTTAGATGAAAGTACGCAAACGCAGCAACTTCAAAATACCCGGACACATTATATACATAAACTAGTTTATAGAGTTAAAAGATTCAACAAGTCGCAAAATCGACGTAGAAATTGAACCGACTGTCAAGTGAAGCCGAAGCTAATTTCGTATATGTTAATGAAAAGTCTAACCTTCTTTAGCTTAAGCGCCGCTCGGGCTTCACAAGTCTACACAAAGACTGTAAACAGTGGTTTCTTTAGTGCGCTGCTCGCGCTTTACAAGGCTACACAAAGACCGTAAACGGTGGTTAATTTCATTTTAATACACATCTTAATGCTCAGTTTTACAATCACACGTTTCTTAAATCATTTTAAGCAAAATATCTTTCACACATTCTATTCGTAGACGACCGGGTTCCGCCATAATAAAGTTTTTAAAAACATTCGAACTTAGATGTTTTAGCGCGTGGTTTTTCTAGATATCGGGGATAGAATGGAAGGAATAATACAAGGAACAAGGACTTTAAACAATTCAGATTTAAAGCTTCAACATATGAATAGTAGGCGAACTGACATATAAGACGTAGGCGAATCGACTCCAGTCGTAGACACTTATGTGCCCTATAATATCTAACCTATAGACACATACATGTTCAACCTCAATCATCCCCAAAATAGCCTGCAAGCTTTACCTTTTCATGACCTGGATGACAGAGAATTTCATATTCTAGATGGATCCTGTCACTTGCAGATAGATAATTTAAAAGATTTGGATTTATAAAATTTGCTACCCAACCCTGATAAATCTGATGATGCTGACCCTGATCATATATTAATTAACCCACAATCTGATTACTATGATATTTCTAGTTTGAATAAGGTTCTAAGTAAATCAGGAGCAAAATCCTTCTCATTTCTTCATTGTAACATTAGAAGCTTGTCAAAAAATATTGGCTTGCTTGAAGATATGCTATATTCTTTAAGTTAACAGCCTGATGTATTAGGAGTTTCTGAAACCAGGCTAAATGCGAATACCACTTTTAATACTGATTTGATTAACTATAAAATCTACCAAGCTGAAAGGGTTGCTCTTTATGTCAGTAAAGCTTTAACATCATTTCCAAGGTCAGATATAACTTTGGATATGCCTCTTGTGGAATCTGTTTGGGTTGAAATAGCTACTCCCAAAAACCAAAAACCCATCTTGGTTGGCTGTATCTACAAACATCAAGGTGCGAATATTGATGAATTTAATGGGAAACTTGACAAAACAATGAAGCTATTTAACCCAAACAAGTACCAATTGTATATCCTTGGTGATATGAATATAGACTTTTTTAAATGTGATAGTCAGCCACCTACAGAGGCTTACCTTGACATGCTATATTCCAATAATTTATTACCAATTTATTACACGTCTGACCTATCATTCAGCTACATTAATTGATCATATCTATACCAACAGTACATCCAAAATTGTCTCTGGGATTGTACTGGTGGATATCTCTGATCACCTCTCAGTTGTCTGTGTTACAAATATACCAGTCAAGAAACACAGCCCTATTAAGTATTATGGAGATTACAGCAATTTTGATCAAGAATCTTACTTACAAGATATCAATGCAGTCAACTGGAATGCTATCTGTGATGTTTTGAATAGATTTCAAAACAAGATGCAAACGATTAACAACGATTTAATAAACAGTTGCAAGAAGACGTGTTACAGCATCGGTGGACGCCATGATCGTTCCGTTTCATATATCCCATAGTTCCTAGCGAACATCCGGTATCGATAACTTCCGGTTTACATGAACATTACATCTCTTTCTCCCTAGTGGGTAACTCTTTAGAATAATATGGAAAGAAATAAAATAAACTTCAACTAATCAGTGTCCATGAAACTATGACTACTGACTGGAATCAAAGTCCAACGAAAACAAACGTTTTTGTACAGGCAACAGCATTTTAACTTAACAAACTATACTGCCACAGTTCAGAGTTCACAGTTCAATAAGAATCTAGGCTTACAAATCAAGAATCTGGCGGGGAACTCGTTTCCTGGAAGATCTACGCAATGGTGGTTGACCAACCGGGTGAGATACACTAGCTTGGCCCTCTGGGATAGGGCTAAATGAACTTGTAGGATTAGCTTGCACGCCAGGGGAGCTCACAGGTTTTGATGCAGACGGGTCAGAAGCATGAGCACGTGTACGTGCAGCAGGCAGCTCTTGTTGGTGTTTGATGTCAGCTGGAGAGCTGAGACCACCGTCATGGGACGGATCATCATCACGGTTGATGACTGACTGGTCCAGAGTTTTAAAGAAAGAGGAATTTCTGGTAACCGTGCGATTCTCGTTTTGAGCTGTGATCATGCTGCCTTTCTTATCCACTACAGTCAAGGGGGTAGGGTCGTAAACAGTTGCACCTTTAGACGCAGTAAATGGTCTCTTCACTAGTACGGTTTCACCAGGTGAGATAGTGCTGGGTTTCACATAAACCTTGCTGTCAGCATGAGCCTTGAACTTGGATTTCTGCGAGAAATCGCGTTCGCGGACGATCTCCGACACAGGGTCAACGTAGTTGGTCTGTGGTAGCTTGTTACGCACAGGACGTTTCAGTAGCAATACTGCTGGGGCTACACCAGTGGTTTGATGAGGAGAGGTGCGATAGTTTCTCAGAATCGCTTGCAGTTCCTTTCTCCAGTTTCTTCCTTCCACTTTAGCGGCTTTAAGACACTTCTTCAGTGTTTTCACGAATCTCTCCACCTCACCGTTGGCCCTAGGCCATAATGGGGTTACCTTGCGATGCTTGAAACCAAGCGCATGAGCAAACTTGGCAAACTCTTCTCCGTTGAAAGGTGGACCATTGTCTGATCTAACAATCTTGGGAGTTCCAAATGTAGCAAATAGCTGATCTAACTTAGGTATGACAGCACTAGCGGACGTTGAGGACACTGGTTCTACGAACGGGAACCTGGAATAATCATCAACCAGTAGAAGTAGGGTTTCACCCTCAACATGCGCAAAGTCGATGCTTACTTCATCAAAAGGGCTGTCAGGAAGAGCTGATACTTGAACAGGCTCTCTAGCGTACACTGGGGTTACAACTTGGCACGGTAAACAGGCCTTGACCTTTGTTTCAACCATCTTGTCCATGCATGGGAACCACACCTTCTCTCGCAGGAGGGCCTTAGTTTTAACTATGCCTAAGTGACCTTCATGGGCGATGTCAACAATTCGTTCTTGCAGCGAAGCAGGAACTACTAAGCGATCAGATTTTAACAAGACAGTGTCAGTGCAGGTTAATTGCTCCTTGACTTGCTCGTAGCGGGATAGCTCAGATAGTGATACACCAGGTGGCGCCTTATGCCAGCAACCAGATTTCATTGCAGACATAACCGCTTGTAGCACTGGATCTGTTGCGGTTGCAGATTCTACCTCAGACAATGTTACAGCTTTTGGTACTGCATTTCTTGTAATAAAACAAATGTGGTCTTCAGACTCGATTTCATAATTGTGAGATTCCAAGTCTCCTACTGGGTGTCTCGAAGCATAATCTGCTGGGTTTGAAGCACCAGGGCGATATTCTACTGTGAATCGGTACTGCTGTAGCTCCATGAGCCAACGTTCTATCCTGGCGGACGGTTTAGAGGTGGGGTTGTTAAACAAGGAAACCAGAGGTTGATGGTCTGTGATTACTTTAAATTCCCCTCCATAGATGAACAAGTGAAAGCGCTTTACAGCCCAGTAAACTGACAAAGCTTCACGATCAATCTGTGGATATCTAGCTTGAGTTGGTGTCAGTGGAGAACTGGCATAATGCAAAGGTGTCACTTCATTAGTCGAAACATCTTTCTGGGTCAGGACAGCACCTAGACCAATGGGACTACCATCGACAAAGATGGAAGTAGGTTTCTTTGGATCAAAGTATCCAAGGGTAGTCTTGGTGGATAGTGCCGCTTTTAGGCGCTCAAATGATGACTGTTCCTCTTCAGTCCACTGCCACTTCACTCCATTACAGGTCAGCTGTCGAAGAGGTCTGGTGATTAGTGCAAAGTTCTTGATGAACCTAGAGCAGAATGCAGCCGAGCTAAGGAGGCTTCGTACTTCAGATACATTGGTCGGTGGCACAACATTTTGAAGAGCTTCAACTTTTTTAGGATCAGGTGACATGCCCTTTTCAGAGAACACATGGCCAAAGAAGAGCACAGTGGGAACTCGAAACTGACACTGAGGTAAGTTTATTGTCAGACCACTCTCCTGGAGTTGACGGAACACTTGTCTCAGATGTTGGTCATGAGTGTCCTTGTCTGCGCCCCCAACATAGATGTCATCACTGATGTTCTTGACGCAGGGTATGCCACGGATTGCATCACCCACCTTCTTTTGGAAGATTTCTGCTGCGCACGAGAGGCCAAAATTGAGACGTTTGTATTGGAACAGTCCAACGTGTGTAGAAAACGTGCTCAGTGCTCTCGAGTCGGGGTGCAATGGGATCTGGTGGTACCCTTGATTCAAGTCGATCTTACTAAACACTTTACAACCGTTCAAGTCCGACACTACGTCATCGATGGTGGGTATGATATGTCGCTCCCTGATGATAGCTTTGTTTAATGAACGCATGTCCACACAAATTCTAATCTCGTTCGGTTTATTCGGCTTGGGCACAACAACAATTGGCGATACCCAAGGGGTGGGGCCTTCTACGCGTTCAATGATGTCATCATTTTAAAGCTGTTTGAGTTTTTCCTCTACCTGTTTTCTTACATGGAAAGGGACTCGGCGATGTGGCTGTGCCACGGGTTTGACGGATTCATCTACATGTATGCGTGCTGGTTCACCTTTGTACTTGCCCATTCCACTGGTTAGATTAGGAAATTCCTTGAGAAAATCGGGGGCATCAGGTGGCAGGTTAACAGGAGGTTCGACCGTACTAACAGCTTTAATAAGATTTAATGTTTGTGAGGTTGTCCAGCTAAGTATGGAGCTTGATGAACCCTTGCAACATAGAATGTTTCCACGGATGAACAGCTACCACTGGTGACAGTAGCTCGGAACTTTCCACACAGGGTTAGTGGCTTATCAGACATGTATGGATACACTTTGGCACTTGTTTCAGCCAACTGTGGCTTTGATTTAAAGCCATCAAAGTCTTTCTTGCTTAAGATATTCACGGTTGCTCCTGAATCTGCCATTATGCGGATAGGTGTGTTCATGATCGTGACCTGAAAGATAGGCTTGCCAGCTTGGTGTCCCTGTGCACCAATGTTAAAGGTATACTCTTCGCTGTTGTCACTATCAACACCGGCTAGAGATGACATTTCACTACTCGGAGACTCTTCAACATCTGCAGACCTGGCATGGTGTTTACCTTTTGACGGTTTCTTTGGGTGCGAAGATTTGGACCGATTATTGGGTTTGCCACGACAAACTTTGGAGAAATGGTTCATTTTGCCACAGTTCAAACACTTTTTACCTTGAGCAGGGCAAGTTCCTTGATGTGGGTAATTTCCACCACATAAACCACACCTGTTGTTACGCAATCCAGACTTTGGTAGACCACGAGAATTCTCTTTCTGCTGAACGTCGGTTGCTTTATTTCTACCATAGCCCACTGCGTTGGATTGCTGTTTCTCCATCTCAGTGGTCTGTTCGTCGGCGGTTTCCATGGCGCGAGCTACTTTCAGTAAGTTCTCAAGATTGAGGCTCTGTTCCATTGCTTTACGTCTCAGGCGAAGCGATGAGGTTCCTTGAATAATCTGCCGCTTAATTTCCAGTTCGGGATCGGCGAATTGACACTTGCGTGCTAACAGCTGGAGACGTGTGTAAAACTCGGTAATGTTTTCACCAGATTTTTGCGTTTCCTGACGAAAAGCATAGACGTGATAATCCACACACTTTTGAGGCTCAAAATGATCAGCAAGAGCCTTTACGGCAGTCTTGTATTCGTCACTTCCTTCCGGCGGTTCTGGAACGGTAAGGGTCTCAAACACATCACAGGTTTCTTCTCCTACGTAATGCAACAACATGGCTTTCTTTTGAGATGCTCGGGTAATGTTCATTGCTGTAAACATGTTGTCCAAACGCTTGACATACTTCTCAAAGCGAACGGGTACTGTATCTCTTGGTTGAAGATCAAACTCAGGAAAGGTCGGTAGGTTAATTGCCATTGCAGAAGCTGCTGAAGGCTGAGAAGGTGAAGTGGTTGATGAAGAATCTGTAGGCATTGAAAACAAGGTTGATCGGTAGGATTTTCCGGTTGATTCAACACTTTAAACGCAAAGATTTCCGTCTTCGATTACTTGCATCCCATCCTCGTCGCCATTTGTGATGTTTTGAATAGATTTCAAAACAAGATGCAAACGATTAACAACGATTTAATAAACAGTTGCAAGAAGACGTGTTACAGCATCGGTGGACGCCATGATCGTTCCGTTTCATATATCCCATAGTTCCTAGCGAACATCCGGTATCGATAACTTCCGGTTTACATGAACATTACACTATCTATAGTAATGATCTGCATGAGACAGCTACTGACAATCTGAAGCTAGCTACTGACAAAGGTCAAATTACATGTGGTTTATTTCTCGACCTATCAAAGGCATTTGACATAGTAAATCATAAAATACTGCTCTCTAAACTATATCTGTATGGAATTCGGGGTGCACCACATAATTGGTTTCAAAGTTATTTGCACAATCGAAGACAATATGTTAAAATTTTCTCTACCAAATCTAGCTATGAAAATATTACCTGCGGTATACCCCAAGGCTCGACTCTAGGTCCTCTTTTATTTTTGCTCTATGTGAACGACTTACCAAACTATGTCGACAAACTTTCGGTGCGGAGCTTTGCTGATGACACCAATTTATTTTACTCTAGCGACAACTTAAAACAGCTTGAATCCGTAATGAATCAAGAGTTTAAACAAATTTATAACTACTGTGCTCTAAATAAGTTATCTATTAACACTGCAAAGACCAATTACATGTTGGTCTCATCATCTAGGTGCACCCAAAGATAAATATCACTGGTATTGAACAGAAAGATTACATAAAGTACTTGGGAGTTTATATAGATAAACATCTCAACTGGCAACCACAGATACAACATGTAAATAATAAATTAGCCAAAAATTTAGGAATCCTTTCAAAACTAAGATATTACATAGATCTGAATATACTGAAACAAATTTATTATGCTTTAATATATCCCTATTTGAGTTACGGTATTCTTGCTTGGAGCTGTACCAGCAAAACCAGATTAGATTGTCTTCGTATTAAGCATAACAAATGTCTCCGCACTATCTTCTTTGTACATCCTAGAGAGAGTGCTGCTCCCTATTTCAAACTCCTAACAAATCTTAAAATAGATAATGTATATAAATTAAAAATATGTTGCTTGATACATAGAATGAGAAATGAGACTGATAGCATTCCAGATATTTTCCTTGATGTCCTGACTCCAGCATCGCGTATATACAATCATAATACAAGATTTGTCAGTAATCTGAACTATTTTAGGCCAAGAGTATCCACCAACTTAGGTAAGACGTCCTTTAAATTCCCCGCTCCTAAAATCTGGGAGACTGTACCGCCTGGTCTCAAGTGTCTGCCATATCATAAGTTTAAGAAAGAATGGAAGTCCTGTCTTCTAACCAACCAAATGTGACCTTGCTTATATCTTTTATCACTGATATTATTTGAGATTTTATTCCTCTCTTTACTGCATGCTGCCAATTATTTCAACATGACGCTGTCCAATAAGAAAGCGTTTGCTACTTTGGACACCGTAGACAAATGAACTTAATGTCTTTTAGTTAATTATTATTTGTCAGCTACTTTATTTTCCTACCTACGTACACTTATGTAAATATCTTACATAGTGTGAATAAAGAATTGAATTGAATTGAATTGACCGTAGGCGAAACGACCGGATACCGCAAATTCAAACACACAGCACTATGTGAAAATGCTTTGCACTACGACAACAAAACCACCATCAACAAGCAAATTTTATGAAGATTTCAAAAAAATTTTTTTCAAAGATCAAAACAATGAAACACCCCTTTCTATCTTCAAATGTTTTGCGCCTTGTCAGGTAGATCTTTGAGCTGAAACACTCCCGTTTTCAGCCGTTTTACCCCTAGAGAACACGCAAACTTCATCAGTTGCCATTTTTTTCCTCTCATGTGCTTCCTCATCATTCAAAGGCGCAGCTCCTAAGGTACTGTGGGACAAGGTCATTTCTAGGCGTAGCAAAGAGCTGAAAATCGACCCTGATTCGTGTCCCTTGGTTTGGGCGCCATGTTGGAAATTTGGGTGACGTCATCATATATCCAGTTCTGGTTGTGGCCCGGACTGGTCAACGCAAATTAACATCTATTGTCTATTCTCCACGGTTTTTTTCAACTTTTCACATAGAAAAGTTAGGGTAAATCCGTCGACACCACTGGAAAAAGTGCCCTAAAATTAGTAAAACTGCCAAAATTGAAAGTGATTATACGTCTTGAGCGAGAGAAGATAGAGCTCCGCAAAGTTACGAAAATTTACAGACGTTTATTTGTTGGGGGGCAAGTGTTTGCCCCCCACCATACCAGGCCTGCCACCATGCAAATAGCCTGTGTGGCAGGCGTTAAAAGGGGAGGGGGAAGGGGGAATTTGGGCGCGCGTGGTCTCGTGCCCTAATTCCCTTCCCCTTCCCTTTCAAACGCCTGCCACGCAGGCCGCCATAAAAACGTCTGTAAGATTTCGTGAATTTGAGGCCGCTGTATCTTCGCTCGCTTAAGACGAATCACTGTGAAATTATGGCAGTTTTACTAATTTTAGGACGCTCTTTCCAGTGGTATCAACAGATTTTGCCGAACTTGTCTATGTCAAAAGTTGAAAAAAACTGTGGAAAGGTCTATCAGAAGGGGGCAATATAAGCTCTATCGTAGTCTTAGAGGAGGAGAACTTAAGACTATGCGACCTTTTGTTGGTGGTGACCCTCAGTGCGTTTCTATATTGTTCTACACGTACGTTTGCATCTCTGGCCATCAGTTCCTTTGCTATATTAGGTTTGCTAAGCCTTGATTGCATCTGCGTTGGTTTATTTGCTTAGTTTATATCTCTTTATTTTTGGGGACGACATGACCGTGACCGAATATTATAAGATTGCGAACTCATTAGCTTCAAGAATCAATGGTGTCGGTCTTCATTTATGCTTTCTATAGAAGTCGCTGCGTATTCATTTGCGGACGACATTTACTGTACACACTGATTTCTAGATTCCGGTAGGACCCTTTTGTTTAACAAACGATTACCATATTTTTTTGGACGGGTAACGAATAGTTTTCGCCCTAACTTTTGTAAAGATATGTTAATGAGTGATTTTTATAATTGGATTCAAAACGTGACGCTTGTGGCCATTAACCCTAATGAAAAAACAGTTTATATTCTTTCTTGTGTCATCTCTATACCAAACCAGTACGCCGCCATGCAGAGCTATCGATCGATTCTTAGACTCAGATTGAAAAGGCTCGCAATAAAAATTGAATTCGCCTGAGAGCTGTTTTAAGAAAGGGATCGTCTATAGAGGAGGCCATATTCTACATATTTTATACGAGGTCAAGTCATATACTATAAATCATGTCGGTTACTTTGGTCTGAAGTAGTCGTCTTTCAAGACGTCAGGAAGTGCCATCGCAGCCGTCTCCTCGCCTTAACCCCTCCAACGGGCCACCCGGCCGCCTCTTAGGGGAGGGGGGTGGGGTGAGGAAACAGCTAGCGCTTTAGACTATTCAAAACAAATCAACATAGTAAGGCGGAAGTAAAAGGTGATGTCAGACTTACTATGTGTTAAAAGTTTTAAAATGAAGAATTACTTGAAAAAGGGTTTCGTCTCCTCCTGTTGGTAACTAACTTTTGAAAATGGAATATGCAGAACCTCCAGTATTCCAAAGATTTTATACTTTATTCTCCTCTTGAGGTACTGTCGCAATTCATAAATGCATCGCACTTGATAAAAAAGCTGTCGCATTTTGTAATAACTGTCCATCGCGCTTTGCCTCAATCAACTACTGTTGTCGCCGATTCGCAATAATTTCATCGCACTCTTTGGCATTAGTCAGAACTAATAATTCTTTTTAAAGTCAACTTTGATGTAAAACGTGTACACGTGAAAAGGAAAAAAAGTAGTTTTTATTTGTTGAAAAACACTACTTTTCTACGAATATTACCAAGCGAACAAAGCTAGCTAGAGCAGCTAAAACAGAGGACAATCATGGCACGTGCCCTTTGTGGGGCTAATCAGGGATCTCAGGGCAAGTTCAGTGTAAATTACTAAAACTTGAGTTGGCTTCACCCGCACTTGAAGCTTAAAGGTAGTTTTAAATAATCACTTGATTCCAGTGTTTTACCCTAGTTTTTGGACTATGTAAAGAATTCATAGGCAATGAAAGTTCAGTGAAAATTACTACAACATTTGAATTGGACATGTTTACTGTGATTTACTGCACCGGCATAGTCTAAAATCTGGAGTGGACCCTGGACTCTGGACTCTGGACTCTGGATAAAAAAAAAAATAATAAGCTGAAAAAAATGACCAAAAGAATTATAGCCAAAAAAAGAGAGAAGGAAAGAAAAGCTAGTGCGTAAGGGGTTATAAAGCTAAGCTTTTACTCCCTTATAAAATGCCCGCTTATATGCGCCCCATTGTGCCTGAAAAACACCAAAAGACACATCAGATAGCAAGTCTCCCCGGATATAAGCCCCTGCCTCTTGTCTAGCTTGTGTTGAAATTAATACGATTTTTTAGAAGGCGTTTTGAGGCTTAAAGAAGCGAGTTAAGTTAAACAGAAGGCCATAACCCAAATAGTATTTTGATTAGCACTTCTAAGTACAAGCTGTCGGTCACACCTGTCACAAATACGATTGCTAGCCTTTAAAATCATGAAGCGTTTGCAACGGAAAAGAGCTTTTTGAAGTTTTCTATTAATTTTGTCGTTAATTTTAATAAGGAAACAACTTAGCTAGTTTTCGGCAAAGAAATTGCCGTATGGAGTCCTCAAACTCCGATGCGTAGTTTCTCCAGCCGGAATTTAGGGAGGTAATTTAGAAAATATTCATCTATGCTTTCATCAGAATCTTGGATCCGATGCACATCTTTAGTTGGCTTTCATATCCTAGGTGTCAATTTGCCAAGTGTGGTGTAGATCATACTTGGCCGCGAACTTCGGCTTCTTTGAACTACAAAACAGACAAAATAATGTTTCCATGGTCACTAAGTAAAGTTAAAGTGAGACTTAAAGTATATGCCAAGTGCCCTTAGATTATACTTACAAGCTCTAGTGTGAAGCTAACAGTGTTCAAATAAATTGAAAGGCAAAAAATATCTCCCCTTACAATTTTCATTTTACGTTTTCAGTCCAGTTTTATGTGAATATCATTAACTCGGGAACCTGCAAGCCCAGACGGCTACCTCCGCCGCTGGGTTCGTAGGCTATTAGCTTGCCTCGACAAAGTGTAGCGACAAAACAGATGTCATATAACGCTGTTTTAATATTTATAATTAATTTAACACCTTTTTTAAATCAGAGAAATGAAACTGCTAGCGAAAAATAGCAATCATAGTCCAGAAGCAGTTTTAAGGAACACAAGTGGTAAGTTTCTAATCGTTTTTTTTTTCTTCAACTTAGAATGATGAAAATCATAGTCACCTTTAATATTTTGTAATTACAGTTGACCACGACGGGACTGAACGAATAATCACTCCTCTCGTCCGAATCAGTTTATTCATGCGCGTGAATCCCTGAGACTTATGTTAAACTAAAGCCACCCTTTAGTCAAAGGAGTGAATCATTTGGTTTTGTTTCTAGGTATTTAAAACAAATTCTTTACTTTTCCTTTTGCCGTGCTTTCCCCTTCTCCTCTTCCTAACTTGGGTTTCTGTCTAAATTCATCTTAGTCCGTCTGTCCGGAACGTAGACTATTTCGAACGTTATTCTTCAGTATGTTTCTTTCAGTTTTAATAATTAACAAGCAATACATGCTCTATTGAAACATACATACATACTCTATTGAAACAGACATACATGCTTTATTGAAACATACATACATGCCTTATTGAAACATACAGGGGCTTTTCAGGGTCAATTGAGCAATCGTAATCTAGAAGTAGTTTACGTTAAATAAACATTTCAGTTTTTGATGCTTCTAACTTTGTAAGATTTGCAAGTAAAGTATAAAATCCTTGGCTTTGCTTTCAAATGGACTATTATTTCTGTTGTCAACCAAACTAGTCAACAGACCTTTTTTAAATAGTTGGTCACGTAATCAACTTTCTGTTAACATGAAAACAATACTTTTGGAACAAAATGATTTAAGCAGGAACTGAAAGACCATATAAAAATCAGGTAACCCGTAAATTTTCAGCAGTATATATCTCAAAAGTAGCGATTGCGACGGCCGCCAAACAGAAGGTACCATAAAATTCCGAACCTAAGCCCCGGGGCTTATATTTTTCAAAGGCGCTTTTTGAGGGGCTTATTTTTTAAGGGGCTTATATTCGAAGGGGCTTATCTACGGAGGGAAATTTGCGTCTCAAAATCGATTGGGCTAGCCTTATAGTTGGATGTAAATTTACCATTTTTGCTTTGTTTTACTTTGTATTTGGGGGCAATTTTCCAATTTCAAACCCCCAGGGGGCTTATATTTGGAGGGGCGATTTAACGGAGGGTTTTTTACGTTACCGGTTTGGGGGGCTTATACATGGAGGGGCTTATTTTCGGAATTTTACGGTATTCGATATGTAGTGAAAAACAACTCTTGCCACCCCAGTCGCGGTTCAGTGGCTTCCCATTCAAATCTTGATTTTGAAATGTTCAAACTGTCGTTGAATCTTTCTCTTACGCATTACAGCGTTTCCAACGAACCTGCGCGGAAACCCTTCCTACGAAAGCCAATCCAAATCCCTCTCATTTACGGCAACCATTGCAATTGCTACTTTTGAGATATCTTTTCAAAAAAGAACTGTTTTTGTGTTTACAGACAGTCGATCACACGACCAACTTTTTCAAAAGGCCTTTTTTTTTTTTGCTTGAATCACCTTCTTCGATGCATGCTCGTATTAAGAATCGGCTTGAGATGACTTGCACCTCCATATCTTTGTCAGAAGTTTAAAACCAGATCGGAAGTGCACAACTGCAACACTAGGAAAAGGGACCGCCTACATATACCACTCTGTAGGACGGCTGCAGGTCAGCGCGCGTTTACCTTCAGAGGCCAAAGGCTGTGGAATAGTCTCCCAGACGAGTTTCAGTCTATCACTAAATTAGATGTATTTGAGGTTAAAATAAAACAGCATTTTTTAAGGGTATTTTTGGAAAACTAAGTTTTAGATATTTGACATTGTAAATTAAGCTGAAAAGCCTTTTTGAGAAGTTTAAGAAAGTTATTATTATTATTATTAGATATATTTCTATAAAATTTGCTTTTAATTTATTTACTTACTAGTATTATCTCCACTTACTCGCTAAACGTATTCAGAATTAGGATTATAAATTATCACTCCTTCCCTACAATTGTCAGTTGAAAAGATAAAAAAACTAAACTAGAGTCTTCTTTAGGAAGCTTTAAAGTAAGTACAGGTTGACTTAAATGAATAACTTACGGAAGTTTAACTTTCAATATCCTGGCTTCTTTTGGCATAACTAACTCCAAAAATATACTTCTACCCTAACTTCCCTCAAATTTAATAGTCGCCTCTAGTTCTCCCTAGGGCATTTGCAGATAATTTCAAATGTGTTTCATTGCCAGAAATAGTGGACATTTCGTGCCCGTGATTAATTGTCAGCGGAATCTCATTTCCACAATGGCGGACAAAAACGATCGTAGTCACGGAAAGCGTATCCCCTGCGATTTTTTAAATAATTTGAGCTCTGTGGATCTGTTTTACGAAGAAAAAAGCTGGAATGAAACACCTTGCAAGAAAGTGTTAGGTTTATACTCGGCCGAGCGGCTGATAGCAACAAAACAGTACGCGGCTGTACCTTTCATGACATTTTCGTGACATTTTCGGGACAATTTTGTTTTAAAACCAAGCCTGGTAGGCTAATCGAGGATTTTTGAATGCCTGGAACCTAGTTTATATCCCGTGAAGCATCTCTTGAGTTGTAGCAACAACCAAAATGGCGATTCGGTGAGGTTTGGAGTTGTGAAGCTTTGTCCGACCGAAATAAGTCATTCGCAACTATGGCGTCCATAACTTGACTACAGATGGAAAACTGAGGGAAATAATGCGTCTTTGGAAGTATTTTCCAGTGCAAAAATCGTCCTTTTAACGACTGTTTTGGAAACATCTTCCATCGCAGAAGTGATATCGAGTCGTGCAAATTTACTTCAGTGAAGGGTTTATCCTCTAATCGACGAGTATTTCGCATGACTTGGGCAAGATTTTAAGACAATGTATGGAGAAATGGAGCGTACAACGAGAGATAAAAGTGGCCACTTCGGGAAGTAAGTAAACCTACTTCTACTTAGCTATTTTTAACCCAGATGCGAAGGTTGCACAGCACTTAACATGTTTCGAGTCGTGCACCGAACACCCGTGAGCTCATAATCGATATATTTGAAAAAGTTCTTTTTCTCCATACATTTTCTTATACGAATTCGCAGCCATTGTGGCCTTGGTGCGCACGCGCAACCGCCATCTTGTCCCTAATTTCTGGCAATGTTCTACTAAGCTTTTCTTTACTACTGGGCTATCAAACAAACAACAATTTCATTTTTTCTGAGAAATATAAATAGTTACTTATTACTAAAACTAAGAAATGTAAACATAATAAGAAAAATAAATGTTTTGCATATGGAAGAAGCAGATAATCTTTGCACGAAAGATACACGGAACTGCCCTTTCTCACCAGAATTGTCTGCGAAATATAAATGTTGAAAAATGTATTCAGATAAGCCTTATTCTTCTATCTCGTAAATCTATTAAAGCCGTACAGTTCGTTAATAATAAAAAATTGGAAATCAAATATGGACTTCTGTAGCGCGGAGTGAAACCGTGATCTCCCCAAACAAGAAATAAAATAATAATTATACTTATAAAAAGAAAAGAACTGAATTCACAACGAACTGACATGAATGTTGAATGTAAGTCAAAATGTGTATAAAAATGTTTTCAGAGTAATAGGCTCCTCACGTTATACATGTTGTTTAACATGTTAAAAAGTATTTCTGGTATTGCAATTTCAACTCGGAGGGTTTTTTAAATTTTTTTTTTTAAACTTATCTCATCTTTTAGGGATGGCTGTCTACCGAACTATTAAATAGCAGACGGTGATTGTTAATTTTCAGTTTGAGCGCATTAGTCTTAAGTCATTAAAATCTTTCATGATTCGTGTAAACAACGAAGCTTTAATCACCCTTTCTGACTAATTGTGTCGGCTGAAATATCAACTTGCTTGACATTTTTATTAGTCCGCTTAAAATGCTTGAACTGTTAGCGTCTTTTTCTTGAAGTTTTAGTAAATGCTTTGTAAGGGGATTTGGCGTTTCATCAATATATACTTTTTTAAAAAAACTAATTCGTGCCCCTGTTTCCGTTCAGTTTTGCGTTTTCTACTTAGACCTCATCCACACGTATCCTGTTATTTTTGAACTGGGGAAATTTTAATTTTTCTTGTCTGTTTTCCAAAAAAGTAGGCATCCACTCGACAAATTAATTGAAACTGAATAATTTTGCTACCATGGCAACGTGACGTAACGACTTATATATAGCTTATAGCGTCCCCTATTGTCCCCTATAGAGCGTGCTGTGTACGACGTATGACATCATCGTGTTCAGAAGCCGCGTTTTTGTCCGTCCACACGAAAACGACAATCCGGCGGCGTTTTTTTAAAAAACCCTTTCTGAGAACAGTTCTCAAAAACCTTCGTTTTTGGTGTCCGAAAATGCCTTTAAAGTGTGGACAGAAGGCTAAAACGGGGGAAAAAATTCTTCCTTTTCAAAAATATTCGGATACGTGCGGACGCGGGGTCTTATTATCCTTATTTTACAATTAAACTGTCAAGTTTGGAAGCACTTAACAGATTAGTTATTATTTACAACTTAAGTTTTAACTATCAGTGTTGGAATAACCATCTTTCTTGCGGTAGTACTAGCAACTGAGCTCGTTTATCATTAACACATTCGCAGGAATTAAAGGCCATAGCAACAAAAGTGTAGTTTTAAATATTAAGTAAATTGTATTGCTTCGGAAAGTTTCAATTTTTCACTCTACTTTTGAATATCTATTTAGTCAGCTGCACCACTTAGGTTTCCATATGTGGCCTTGATTTATCATGGAATTATTTCATTGGTTGCCTTTATAGTGCTGTTAATTAAGTGACATTCCTTATACAGCCTTGGTGAACACAAATTGAAGTATATCTTGTGAATAATAACCGATAGCAGAAATAATCCAAAACTGTAAGTACCTCGATAATAATGCGATAACACTGGTAAAAATATCGCTCCCATCCTTTTCGCTTCACACTTCAAATTCTGAAATTCACCTTCGCTGCAAAATATATAGAAATATAGCAAAAATATTCGTATCCAAAGAGAATAATGGGTCCACTGGACTTTTATAATCTCTTACTCGCTTTCATCACATAACAAAATCATTAATGGCTGTGGAACGAACAAGATCGATGGACAAAAATTTCTCGGTTAGTGCGAAAATGTTTAATCCTATTCATACAATAGCTTTATCGGTACATGGAATGTAGCTACAAATAGATGAGCGGTTAAAGGTTTCCACTTTACCCCACTTTTCTGGCAACACCACTTAGAAGAGATTATCTTTTTCGTCTTGTTATAGAAAGTTTAACTGGAAGCAATATGAGATCAGCGAGGGCCTGCCTACATACTTATCCTGAAACCATTTCATTGGTTATCTTTATACTGAAACCATAACAATACCACCCTGATAAAAAGAGATTGAAGTCTCTTCTGAAGTGTAACATACAACTTGACAGAAACAAAGTTCAGCCATCATGATATTGAACAAAAAGATATTACGTACGTTGACGATTAAATCCACTGGCAAAAAACTCATTAGCGACCTTTTTTCCCTCACAATTTAACGACTGACATTTGTTAATGCTAATGTTATAATATAGAATACCATCATTTTTTCTTTGATCACAGACTTAATTTGTTATTGGGTTGATAAGAAAAAACATTAACGGGCAAAATCTCTCTAAGTGCGAAATGATTTACTGTGTTAAGCTAATCTGATTTAAATTTGCATATGACAGGTGTCTTTGTACAACAATATATGTACGACGGTTGGTTTTCGCTTTTTGCCACTTTTGGAACATCTTCAGGGGAGATAATTTGTTTGTCGTCCAGTCATGGAATACCAAAATGACACCAATTCGACGTCGGAGAAGATCTGCCCGCAGGCCTCGACTTTGGTGAAATGCATCAAAATAGTCGCTTACTCGTCGATCATGTTAACTTCGCTGCTTGGAAACTTAGCTGTAATTGCAATCGTGTCAAAAAACAAAAGGATGCGGACGACAACGAATTACCTGATCGCTAACATGGCCGCTTCTGATCTATTAATCTCTGCCTTCGCAGTACCACGAGAACTCGCGCAAATTTTTGCTGGTTCAAATATATGGCTTCTCGATGGCTTAGCAGGTTCAATATCATGTAAGCTGGTCTACTTTCTCCAAGACATTTCAACGGCAGTATCTATACAAAGCCTGGTAGCCATAGCAGTTGACAGATATCAGGGAGTCGTCTTTCCGTTCCGTCCTCCAGTTATTACATCCAAGGTTTGTAAGGTAATAATTGTTGTTATTTGGATGGTGGCGATGGGTCTACACGGAACTTATTTCTATACCGCGCGGCTGGTAAAGACAGGCCAAAAGTGGTCTTGCACTTTTTGCTGGGCACCGAAGTTTGAAGAGCATACACAACAACGATACTTTCTGTTCCTTTCCATCTTTTTAATTTTCTTGCCCCTAATTGTGATTCTAACTTTATATGCACTGATAGTTATAGCACTAAAGAAAAAAGATCCTACCGAAAATGGAACATCAAGAATAAGGCGACAAAGGCAGAAAGAAAACAGAGCCATTGTCAACAAGATATTGATCATTGTCTTTCTGTTCATCTTGTGCATTTTTCCAATAACTATTTTAGGACTTGTTCATTATTTTTTGCCGGATGGGCTAGCGACTTGTGCAACGAGAAAACTATTTACAGCCATGAAATTCATGTTTTATTCGAATGCTTCTTTAAACCCGTGGGTTTATATAATATTAAATGAAAGGTATCGGAAAGGATTAAAAGTTTTAGTTAACTGTCTTTTACCCAAACAGCATTACAGAAATGAAATAGAGATGAATGGAATGTCTTGTAACCGATAAGTTACTTAAGGTGTTTCGATATAGTTTTTCAGAGGCCATACCGATATTTTTCAATCGCTTTAAAAGTGATTTTATCACTGTCTTATCGCTATAAAATTTTCACCAATGATTTTATATAGATTGAAATTTGTCAAAATGTAGGTTTTAGTAAAATCGACATTGCTATGGCAACAATAAACAAAAAACTTTGAAATTGATAAACGCTAATTATGCGCGATCTAGACCAGCAACTGAAATTCCAACACCAGGAACTTAAAGTTTGGTGTTTAGCAAACAACCTCCGTAAGAAGTAAAAAATTCTGTATGTTTGAATTCTACTAAAATGAAAATATATTTCAAACCTTAAATTTTCGATAGCCGTGATAGATTATTTAATAAAAACGTTATAAATGACTCATTTGTCCTGTCGCAATTTGTAATAAATCTATCGCAATTTGTAATACCTATCGCAATTTGTAATAAACTGTGTCTCAAAAAATTATTGCAAAGTGCGATGGAATTATTACAAATTGCGACCGCTTAGTTTATTACAAAGTGCTTAAAAAATGGACTGTTATTACAAATTGCAACGGCTTTGTTATTACAAAGTGCGACACGGTTTATTACAAATTGCGGTAGGTATAAGAATGTGCGATGGATTTATTACAAATTTCGACAGGTATTACAAAGTGCGGTGATTATTACAAATTGCGCCAGTACGGTCACTTATAACGTTTTCATTAAATAATCCATCACGGCTATTGAACATTTAAGGTTTGAAATATGTTTTTTCGTTTTAGTCGAATTCAAACATAAAGAATTTTTTACTTCCTACGGAGATTGTTTGCTAAACACCAAACTTTAAATTCCAAGTGTTGGATTTTCAGTAGCTGGTCTAGATCACACAATGTCCGGCTTTTATCAATTTCAAAGTTTTTTGGTAATTGTTGTCATAGTAATATCGATTTTACTTAAAACTACATTTTCACAAATTTCAATCCATAGCCAATTACTGGTGAAAATTTTATAGCGATCGGACAAGGAAAAAAACGCTTTTAAGGCGATTGAAAAATAAGTTTAGGGACAATTATTCAATATAAAAGTAAATAATAACATTAAATAAAGTAATTTATTTAAGTCTTTGAAGTCTCTGCTCTTCATCGCTAAACTGTTTTCTGTAAATGTATAACCATTAAAAAAGATTAAATTCAGCACTTTTTTAAAGATGTTTTGCAGTTTCTTGTTCTGCATGAATAATTTCAGAGGCGAGTTCGAAAAGGATCTCTTATCTATACATAGACAATGACGGTTTTTAGCATGATCATGGATTCTGGATTCCAAGCCGTCTGAAGAACGATCGCAGAAATTCCATACTGATGACATGTCACTACCTAGATCTGGGTAGTGCTTCTGACTGAATGAAGCGAATTTTAAACCAATTAGAAGTACCAGCCAGAACTGGGTGAGATGCGTCATCAGTATGGAATTTCTGCGCTCGGTCCTCAGACGTCATTCAGTGGTTAAACCAATGGTGGTATCGCGAAATGTCAGCTGTTTTCTCAAATCCCATCATATTACTTTTTCTTCAGAAATTCTGCCACCAGAACGAAGCGTTATTCTCCGGAGCAAGGAGGCGAGAGGCTACATAATAGGTCCTACTTAGAATCTGAAGCTTTTCTTGCTCGTTTGACTTCCATTACAGTGTGTATTACAGCACCAAAACAAATAGCACACATGATTCCCATTACAACAAGCAACCAGGGGGTTATTCTTGAAGACGAAGGATCTAAAACGAAAAGATAGATAAAGCAGAAACAAGCAATTCTAAAGGCAATATTGCACTGGATGCCAGTCCTAAATTAAGCATTAGAGTTTCGTTTAAATCAAATAAAGGAATGCCCATGCAAAAAGATGTGATTTTGGGATGAATATTCTTGCAGTGAAAAGGGAAAACTTGAATCTGTGGCCTCAGCGTGAGGCTGAATCGCGCATCCGAGGTTTGAAGCTTAGTTGATTTTTGCATGTTAAGCCAAAGACTCTGAAAGTAAGGAATAAATATGGCTTTTCAATTTATATTAGCAGCCTTTTCTAATAACACTGAGAATAACATAAGTTTCAACTTTTGCTGATCAACAGATGTTGCAGCTCTCATAGCTTTCCATGTTAAATGCTGAGACAGACCATGTTATTGAACAAAAATAATAGAAATGGGCTCTTTTACGTGCAACAACTGGCAATGTGTTGAACACTAAACACGTCGTTTATTGAGCAACAAATTTTGAGCGATGTTATGCACCTATCAATGCAAACCCCGTGGGGGGGGGGGGGGGGGAGTGCGGGCAAGGGGTGGGGATTTGACAAATTTTAAAATTTTTTGATTAAATTCCCCAGGGTGGGAAACGAAAGGTCAATCAAAAGTGTCAAAAAAGCCCCCACCCCAGGGGAAAAAAATCTAAACAAACAATACTATAATACTGGATAAAACGAATCAAAAGAACATTTCAAAAGTACGTCCTTACTAAACGTAAGCTCCGTTAAATTACTCGCTGTAATTAAGTATTTTCTCTCGCCACTAGCATCTCTTATTTTGAGCAACAAAATCACTCTAGGAAGATTGACCGTGCTATTATAATATTAATGAAACGTAAAATGCTTTATAACATCTGCTCAACATGTCGGAACATGTCGCATCAGTGACCCGTAAAAAATCCTCTGACTTTCATGGTGGAATTCGATTTCAATCGAGTTTTACAATCAGATCACGATGGTCGGTTGCTAGGGCTTTTGCTGTTTGGTCTTAAATTCAATTTCTGGCTTACAGCGGGGTAGTTTATATTTCAAATGAAGCAAAACATTAGAACATCTTAATTGGAGAAAAGTTTTCTTTAAATTTTTACAATTGTAAAGGTATTTTTTACTTTTCTTGAAAGTATGACGTCATAAGTGACACCTATTTTTAGTAACAACGTTAAAAATTTGATAAGCAGTGTTCAAAATGCTACAAACATTTTTGTTACAGAAAAACAATATTTACAGTGAAAACCCCATCTCAATCGGATAAAATGGCGTGAAGTGACAGGTAATTAAAGAAATTCAGATTTCCCGCCTCATGACCATATATGGTCAAACTTTAGGGGTATTTTAACGCGGAAACAATGAATGTATTTACAACGGAAAAGAGACAAAGCTGCATAAAATCAAAATTGTAGTTTTTTGAATTCGGCATATGTGTTGCTATGACGCGTATTTCGTCACAAATTACGTCATTATGACGTCAAAATGACGTAGTTCGTAACGAAATACGCGTCATAGACCACACATCCTAAACTCAAAAAACTACAATTTTGTTTTTATGCAAATTTGTCTTTTCTCCGTTGCGACTACCTTCATTGTTTTCGCGTTAAAATGCCCCTAAAGTTTGACCGTATATGGTCATTTGGCGGGAAATTTGAATTTCTTTAATTAAATGTAACTTTGCGCCTTTTCATCCGATTGAGATGGGGTTTTCACCAGAAATCATAGAATTCTATACAGAAAACTAATGTAAAATTTTAAGCATTTCTTTCTTGAATTTTCTTTCTGATGCCAAATTTGGACATCATTTATGACGTCACAATAGAAGTCACATGGGATGAAATAAACACCAATAAATAGGTAATTTATCAACTTACTTCCTTGCCAAGTTTTGTTACATTCCATGCATTCTACTTCTCTCTATGGCCTTAAACTCTCAGTTTTGAGAGGTGTGGGAGCAAAAGCCCTAGCAACCGACCACCGTGGATGGAAACTTGAACATAAAAACTTTCTCAAAATAGACATTATCTGTTTAGATGACAGTTTAAAGTATCGGATTATGGCGATTAAAACAAATGAAAACTTCACACCTTTCTCCAACAGCGTGATTTTCCGAAAGCCTTGAGGGACGGATTTGGTAACCGCTTCTGAATTGATACCAGACTTCTGTCGGTCAAAGTCAAATGTCCCGACCCCGGGGTCGCTTCGCACGATCAAAAGCCCGACAGGGGGATAGTCTCAGGCATCAAATCCCCGCCCCTTGCCCGCCCGCATTCCCCCCCCCCCCCCACGGGATTTACATTGATAGGTGCATTAAAGTATGCGTTATTAGCTTTTTAACACTATCAATTCACGATGAAATAGAAAAAAATGTTCCCACTTACCTCTTTTGTCCCCCATTTCCTCATTTTTAGCGTCATTTCCTAAGCTGTATTCCTTTTCTCTTAAAATGATAATTGGACCTCGCTCCAGGTCATAAATATCTGTATTCACCTCCCTTCTCTGTCTGCTTTCTAACTTGTCATTGCATTCCTTCATGCAACTGGGCTTGGAGTCTGTTAAATTACACAGTTTAACGTCACAATGGACGTAAAGGTATGGCTCAACAGGACCATTGATAAACTGGAATGCCGTAAAACTGAACCGTTGCGCTGTTGCGGGAGCACCATAGAACTTGACGGTCTCATCTGTTGGGCACCTTTTGTAAAATGAAGTTGTTAGAAACAAAGAAAAATCTTAAGAGCGACGGTCAGGAAATATCGACCATCGAGTGGCAAGAGTTGAAAAATGGATTGTCTTCATTTTTTGTCCATAAATAGCGTTTAGGTAGATAAGTAATCTGATGTAAGTTGTTCTCGCAAAAAGCCTTTTATTTTCGAGAAAAGTAAGAATATCAGTTTTCGCGGTCGGAGTCTCAAAATGGCCGTATTTTCAACCCGAAATTTGCTAACATCAATTCTCCTCGCGTTCGCAAATAAAGCCGCAAGGAGAAATTTGGACACTTTCCATCAATAGAACAACTCTTCTTCTTTCACCAGAAGATACTTTCATAGCAATATCAAGACTCGTTGAACTAACATAATTCAGAAACGAAGAACAGGTTTTTACGGTGACAAAAACTTTAATTTAGTAGTTGTTTTCTACGGCATTTTTCTTCATGTGGTATAGCTCCAAATTTTCCCGGTCCTCGTTTATTCACACGTTTAGACGTTCTTCTAAAGCATACCTGAGAATTAACTTGGGTTCTTTTAGGTAGCCTCCAAACGAAAGCATCAAAGTCCGGTACAATTAGTGAAGCGTGACCAAAATAACTTATTTAACGGCTCCAAGTTTCCTCGATCGTAAAGTAAGAAGACGAAATATCTTCCTGTTCCGTCATCCTTAGCGAATTACCATTGTTAAAGTCCATATATTTCGATAAAAAGTGAGCACCAGAAAAAGCGCGTTTGACTTTTTCTTCTTCAAAATATTGTCGGGATCGAAAATATTCAAGAATTGTGTTGCGTTACTACCGTGATTCCGTGACTGTCATTTTAACGGCTTCGTCTCTTCAAACGTACGTTATGTCACGTGCAGTCACGGAACGGATTGTCACGCAGAGTCGCTGTCTGGTAGGGTTCAGCGTTTCAAAATGGCTAAAATTGACCTAGTTTTACCTTTCGCCCCCCCCCCCCCCCCCCTTGCTTGGAAAAAGAAATTTTGCAATGGGAAAACCTACAAGAAGTACAACAAAACGAGCCTTTAGGCTGTAAATATCTACTTTTGTGCGTTTCGAAATTGGAAGTGTTTACACAATTACCGCCGGCCTACCATGAAAATTCCTGAACTTCGATGGTGTCTTACGGAGATTACATTCAATAACCCAAGCCAATTCCCAGGTATGTGTGATTTAAATAGCATTAAGAGAATTTGGAGTTATACCACATGTTAAATATTGCCGTCGAAAATGGGTAACGAACTTAAGTTTTTGTTATCTTGAAAACCTATCCTTCATTTTTGAATTATTTCAGTACGACGAGCTTCGCTATTGCCCTGAAAGTATCTTTTAGTGGAAGAAAAAGAATTTTTCTGTTCATGGAAAGAGTCCAAATTTCTTCATGCGGCTTCAATTGCGAACGCGAGGAAAGTTAATGTTAGCGAATTTCAGGTTAAAAATTAGGGCAGTCTGAGACTCCGACATCGAAAACCGATCTCCTAATTTTTCTCACAAATAAAAAGCTTTCGGCAGGAACAATCTACTTTAGGTTTCTTTACTACCTAAAAGCTATCTATGAACAAAAAATGAAAGAAATTGATTTTTCAACTCTTGCCACGAAATTAAGATTTTGGTCGATTTTTCCTGACCGGCGCTCTTAATCATTTTTTTTGTTACCATCAAAAGTCGAACGCAACCTTGTTCAGGGAAGTCGTCGATGTAAAGGGCCTTGGACGGGGAAGATAGGGGTGGGGTGGTTAAGGAGCCTTGTCCAAGGAATTTAGGGGTGGAGTGGGGTAGGGTGTTGTTTTGGATTAGACACCTACCCATGTATACTAAGAGTATGGCGACCAGGTTACCAAGACTTGGTCATACGTCATGAAAAAAACAGCATAAATATTATTTATATTCGAGTATCTTATACTTAGCAACAGTCTGTGGTCAACGATGACTGATTGGAAACAAGGATGAACCGAGGAAGATGTTGAAAACTTCCTCTTTTAATTATCATATCTAGGATATTACAAAGGCCCGGGTGTGCAGAAAGGTTGAAAGCCATAAATAAACGTATGATATTTTTTGCTGTATTCACTTGAAGAGCATTACTTTTAAGTTGTTAAAATTATCAGCTAGAGTTTCAGTCCGCGAGATCGACTGAGGCTTAGCCTCACATGTTGCTGTTAATTGATGACCTTCAAAATGCTTCCAGGGAGACTTCTATTTTATTCAAATCTCAGTGTTACAAAGAAATAGTCAAATGCCCATTTTAGTACTGGTCACATAGGACAGAGCACGCCTGTAACAAAATTTAAAAATTAAGCGGCAAAACCATACCTACCCATTGAGAATGATGTCATGTTTTTCTTTCTTTGAGATGCTGTTGATGGGCGTGGCATAGCACGTGTCAGCAGCGATTCCTAACCGCGTGTCGGGTGTGTCTACTGATACTTGTAAATAAAGACGCTGTTGCAATGTCACCACTATTGGGAAACTTAAGTATTTTTGGCATAGTCTTCACTCTATAAATAAAAATTCTTACAGTCAAGCCTACCCCCAAGATTCCATTAATGAATTTATTATTCGAAAGTTGAATCCGTTGGTAGTTGTAGATTTCACAATCATCTCATGCATTTCTGCATGCGTATATTACAGGGGCGTAGCCAGCTTTTCGACTAGTTGTAGGCCTGGCTGACTTTCATTTCCACATATCCTGAAAATTGTACTCTTGACTAGTACGCACTAACACCACGCTCTTATAATAAGCTTTTTAGCTCACCCCAACAAGTAGTAGAGTGATCAAACCAAAAATTTGTAGACCCGCTCCTACAGGTCTATATGGGCTGGCTACGCGAGGTAGTTATGCAATTTCTGCCTTCTCATTTTTATTGAATTTTGATGTAAATGTCTTCCGAGGAATTTTGTCCTCTCAAATAGTTTTCAACTCGGAACACAGAAATGGCCTGTTAAGATTTTTCACTTTTTAAAATTTTTAACTTTTAAAAATTTGGATCAATTAATTAGCATAATGGTGTCGGCCACGTTTTCAAGAGCTCCCGCTCTTGCAAATGTTTACGTGAGAAAGGAAGCGAGGAGAACATCTAGTTAGTATCAGTATTATTTCCTTCCTTTGTTCCTTTCTTTACTTGTAAATAAGCAGCAGCCAACTCGAAAGCTTTGCTACTCTGGCTGTTGCACACTGATTCCAAAATTGTACATATAGTTATATAATTTCTATCGTTTCGTTTTCTATAGTTTCTTGCATTCTCATGTTTTTTCTTCTCCTTTGTACCTGAATAATGTGAATAAAAAGATTGTTGTTGTTGTTTTAAATAGCCATAATTCAGCCCATGAGCTGTGAAGATAAACTTGTAAACCAGGCGCCCGTTTCTCGAAAGACCCGGAAACTTTTCGGGCCTGAAGGCAAATTTTAAAATCGAAACTTGTTGAATAGTAGCACAGTTCCTAGCCCACAAACCAGTCAAAATTGCTTCGTTTTTTGATAGTTTCATTGTATTATTCTCAAAGTTATTTAAAGTTTGATCTTGAATACACAACAAACACAAAACCGCTTTCCAGGCCGGAAAAATAAAAGTTATCGGGACTTTCGAGAAACAGGCTTCTGATCTCTTGTTGAAGAATCCGTCGACAAGAGATGTGGGTACGACATTACGGAGAAGAAATTTCAATGAAGGCCTAAGCATTGTTTTATTGTTTATTGTTTATTGTTTTGTTTACCAAAAATTATACAAATCAAATAAAATCTAATTACCTTAACTCTCATGGCGAGGAAACCCAAGAGAAGCCACCGGGCTTATAAGGAATGGGCTCTCTCAGTTAGATAATTAGAACAAAATATTATCATAATTACACACGGGAAAATCAATGGCAGAGCTACAGTAAATCTTAAAATAAGTATATTAGATAGTCGTACTAATCATAGTTCTAGGCTAAAAAAGCGAAATGACAAAAAGAAAAAACAAAACAAAACAAAAGAAAATAAAAGAGCAAAGGAAGAAAAAAAATACATATATATATATATATATAAATTACTATTTATGATAAGAGGAATGCCTTCAGCTTACAGCAAAAGGAAGCGGTACTTGTTGCATTTCGAATTTCAAAACTAAGAGAGTTAAAAAATTTAGGACCTTGGAAACTGATGGAGAACTTTCTTATATTAGTCCTGCATTGTGGTAAATAAAAATGCTCCGAACTTCTAGTGCCATAAGAATGTACCTGGCGTGTCACCAGAAACATGTTATTGAAGCTATAAGGAAGTAAGCCAGATCTGTATTGATACATAAATTTTCCTATTTGAAGTTTGTAGATACTCTCAAGATTCAGAATTTTTAAATTTTTAAATAAGGGGTCAGTGTGAGCATCGAAAGCACTCCTCGACATTATTCTTACGACGCGTTTTTGAAGTGTGATTAATCTTCTGAGGTTCGATGGGTAGGTCGATGCCCAGACGCTCACGCAGTAGAGTAAGTATGGGTAGATAAGGCTAAAATAAAGCATCCGTAAGGAGGAATTATTAAGGCAAAAACTTGATTTATAAATTTTACCTATGGCTTTAGACACTTTCCTAGCAACATTATGTATATGTGATTTCCATGTTAAATGTTCATCCAAAATTACACCAAGAAAAGTAGCTTCCTTAACACGGTCAATCGAATAATTACTAATATTAAAAGCTAAATCAAGTGTTTGCCTGTTTTGTCTCTGTCTGAATATGATAAAATTAGATTTCTTAACATTAATAGATAGCTTATTTGTATAAAACCAACACGTCATCTTTTTCATCTTATCTTTTTAACATTCTCTCCTGTCGCGGATCAGTTGACTAGTCTTGCTTGAGGACCGGTTTTCCCTCTTTTAGCGAAGTTAGAAAATTTAGGCAGCGACGTTTTAGTCTGCGAGCATCGCTTCGCTCGCCCAAATAGGAGAGCTTTGCCTGCAGGCTAGCGACGTTTTTGAGCGACGCAAGTCAACCGGAAGTGGACTATTTGCACTTTTGAGCCCTGATTTTGGACAAACTTTTGGGCAAATCGTCCTTATAAGAGTAAACTAAAGATTTAGCCATGCAAATTTGGCCGCGTCAAGGCATATTAAAGGAGAAAAAAAGCTCACTTCCGGTTGACATGCGTCGTTCAAAAACGTTGCTCCTTATATAAGCTCTATCGTAGTCTCAGAGGAGAAGAACTTAAGACTATGCGACCTTGTGTCTGTGGTGACACTCAGTAGCGGTTCTATATTGTTCTACATGTATGTTTGCATCTCTGGCCGTCAGTTCCGATGCTATATTAGGTTTGCTAAGCCTTGATTGCATCTGCGTTGGTTTATTTGCTTCGTTTATGTCTCTTTATTTTTGAGCACGACACTGACTGAACATTATAAGATTACGAACTCATATATTAGCTTCAATCATTAATGGTGTC